>JAKELJ010000865.1:0-13817 GCA_025594165.1 Tamias sibiricus
GTGTATTTCAATGAAACTCTGACAAAAATGATTCTCTCTTGTGCCCCTCATGGCTCCCCAAATTTGGTCATCACACCATCACGGGTTTTTTGTTTAGAGTTATTGGATGTTTACCCTGATTAGGTGAATTTCACTGAAAACGCCTGTAATATAATTCCTCAATGGTTAAAGCTAGAACTTTGAAAATGCAGAACAAGCACTTATATCACAAGAGACCCACTGTTCTTCTGTCCTGGTTCAAGTATCTCAAAGCTGAATCACTAGGTAGAAAAAGAGTTTCAAACTCACAGAAAAGCGTTTTTAGCCAACTGGAAATGAATTCCTTGTTTTTTAGCTTGTGGGTACTAGGTTTCTTTGTGTATTTCAATGAAAACTCTGACAAAATGATTCTCTCTTGTGCCCCTCATGGCTCCCCAAATTTGGTCATCACACCATCACGGGTTTTTTTGTTTTAGAGTTATTGGATGTTTACCCTGATTAGGTGAATTTCACTGGAAAACAAAAAAACGCCTGTATATAATTCCTCAATGGTTAAAGCTAGAACTTTGAAAATGCAGAAAAGCACTTCATATCACAAGAGACCACTGTTTTTTTTTTGCTTCTGTCCTGGTTCAAGTATCTCAAATGCTGAATCACTAGGTAGCAAAACTGTTTCAAACTCACAGAAAAGCGATTTAGGAAATGGAAATAATTCCATGTTTCTTAGCTTCTGGGCACTAGGTTTATGTGTGTATTTCAATGAAACTGAAAAAATGATTCTCTCATGTGCCCCTCAAAGACTCTCCAAGTTTGGTCATCCCACCATCAAGGGTGTTTTGTTTACAGTCTATTGGATGTTTACCCTGATTAGGCGAAAATGCCTGAAAACGCCTGTGAGTTTAATTCTTAAATGGTTAATGCTAGAACATTAAAAATGCAGAACAATGCTAGTTCACGAGCCGTCGCTTTAGTTCACAAGAGCACACTGTGCTTCTGTCCTGGTTCAAGTATCTCAAAGCTGAAATCACTAGGTACTAAAAGAGTTTCAAACTCACAGAAAAGCGATTTAGGCAAATGGAAATAATTCCATGTTTCTTAGCTTGTGGGTACTAGGTTTCTTTGTGTATTTAAATGAAACTCTGACAAAATGATTCTCTCTTGTGCCCCTCATGGCTCCCCAAATTTGGTCATCTCACCATCACGGTTTTTTGTTTAGAGCCTATTGGATGTTTACCCTGATTAGGCGAATTTCACTGAAAACGCCTCTTAGTTTAAATCCTCAATGGTTAATGCTAGAACTTTAAAAACGCAGAAAAACACTTTAGATCACAAGAGCACACTGTGCTTCTGTCCTGGTTCAAGTATCTCAAGCTGAATCACTAGGTAGCAAAAGAGTTTCAAACTCACAGAAAAGCGATTTAGGCAAATGGAAATAATTCCATGTTTCTTAGCTTGTGGGTACTAGGTTTCTTTGTGTATTTAAATGAAACTCTGACAAAATGATTCTCTCTTGTGCCCCTCATGGCTCCCCAAATTTGGTCATCTCACCATCACGGGTTTTTTGTTTAGAGCCTATTGGATGTTTACCCTGATTAGGCGAATTTCACTGAAAACGCCTCTTAGTTTAAATCCTCAATGGTTAATGCTAGAACTTTAAAAACGCAGAACAACACTTTAGATCACAAGAGCACACTGTGCTTCTATCCTGGTTCAAGTATCTCAAAGCTGAATCACTAGGTAGCAAAAGAGTTTCAAACTCACAGAAAGGCGTTTTAGCGAACTGGAAATAATTCCATGTTTCTTAGCTTCTGGGCCCTAGGTTTATTTGTGTATTTCAATGAAACTCTGAAAAATGATTCTCTCATGTGCCCCTCAAGACTCCCAAGGTTGGTCATACCCCTCCATCAAGGGTGTTTTGTTTTACAGTCTATTGGATGTTTACCATGATTAGGTGAAATGCCTGAAAACGCCTGTGAGTTTAATTCTTAAATGGTTAATGCTAGAACTTTAAAAACGCAGAACAACACTTTAGTTTCACAAGAGCACACTGTGCTTCTGTCCTGGTTCAAGTATCTCAAAGCTGAATCACTAGTTAGCAAAAGATTTTTCAAACTCACAGAAAAGCGTTTTAGCCAACTGGAAATAATTCCATGTTTCTTAGCTTGTGTGTACTAGGTTTCTTTGTGTATTTCAATGAAACTCTGACAAAATGATTCTCTCTTGGTCCCCTCATACCTCCCCAAACGTGGTCAATCCACCATCACGGGTTTTTTGTTTAGAGCCTATTGGATGTTTACCCTGATTAGGCGAATTTCACTGAAAACGCCTGTAGTTTAATTCTTCAATGGTTAATGCTAGAATATTGAAAATGCAGAAAAGCACTTCAGATCACAAGAGCACACTGTGCTTCTGTCCTGGTTCAAGTATCTCAAAGCTGAATCACTAGGTAGCAAAAGAGTTTCAAACTCACAGAAAAGCGATTTAGTCAACTGGAAATAATTCCATATTTTTTAGCTTGTGTGTACTAGGTTTCTTTGTGTATTTCAATGAAACTCTGACAAAATGATTCTCCTTGGTCCCCTCATAGCTCCCCAAACGTGGTCAATCCACCATCACGGGTTTTTTGTTTAGAGCCTATTGGATGTTTACCCTAATTAGGCGAATTTCACTGAAAACGCCTGTAGTTTAATTCCTCAATGGTTAAAGCTATAACTTTGAAAATGCATAAAAGCACTTCATATCACAAGAGCACACTGTGCTTCTGTCCTGGTTCAAGTATCTCAAAGCTGAATCACTAGGTAGCAAAAGAGTTTCAAACTCACAGAAAAGCGATTTTAGCCAACTAGAAATAATTCCATGTTTCTTAGCTTCTGGGTACTAGGTTTCTTTGTGTATTTAAATGAAACTCTGACAAAATGATTCTCTCTTGTGTCCCTCATGGCTCCCCAAATTTGGACATCACACCATCACGGCTTTTTTGTTTAGAGCCTATTGGATGTTTACCCTGATTAGGCGAATTTCACTGAAAACGCCTGTAGTTTAATTTTTCAATGGTTAATGCTGGAACTTTAAAAACGCAGAACAAACACTTTAGTTTCACAAGAGCACACTCTGCCTCTGTCCTGGTTCAAGTATCTCAAAGCTGAATCACTAGGTAGCAAAAGAGTTTCAAACTCACAGAAAAGCGTTTTAGCCAACTGGAAATAATTCCATGTTTCTTAGCTTGTGGGTACTAGGTTTCTTTGTATATTTCAATGAAACTCTGACAAAATGATTCTCTCTTGTGCCCCTCATGGCTCCCCAAATTTGGTCATTCCACCATCACGAGTTTTTTTTTAGAGCCTATTGGATATTTACCCTGATTAGGCGAATTTCACTGAAAACGCCTGTAGTTTTATTCCTCATTGGTTAATTCTAGAACTCTGAAAATGCATAAAAGCACTTCATATCACAAGAGCACACTGTGCTCCTGTCCTGGTTCAAGTATCTCAAAGGTGAATCACAAGGTAGCAAAAGAGTTTCAAACTCACCGAAAAGCGATTTAGCCAACTGAAAATAAATCCAAGTTTCTTAGCATCTGGGTACTAGGTTTCTTTGTGTATTTCAATGAAACTCTGACAAAATGATTCTCTCTTGTGCCCCTCATGGCTCCCCAAATTTGGTCATCCCACCATCACGGGTTTTTTGTTTAGAGCCTATTGGATGTTTACCCTGATTAGGCGAATTTCACTGAAAACGCCTGTAGTTTAATTCCTCAATGGTAAATGCTAGAACTTTGAAAATGCAGAAAAGAACTTCAGATCACAAGAGCACACTGTGCTTCTGTCCTGGTTCAAGTATCTCAAAGATGAATCACTAGGTAGCAAAAGAGTTACAAACTCACAGAAAAGCATTTTAGCGAACTGGAAATAATTCCATATTTCTTAGCTTCTGGGCACTAGGTTTATTTGTGTATTTCAATGAAACTCTGAAAATATGATTCTCTCATGTGCCCCTCAAGACTCCCCAAGTTTGGTCATCCCTCCATCAAGGGTGTTTTGTTTACAGTCTATTGGATGTTTACCCTGATTAGGCGAAAATGCCTGAAAACGACAGTGAGTTTAATTCTTAAATGGTTAATGCTAGAACTTTAAAAAAACGCAGAACAACACTTTAGTTCACAAGAGCACACTGTGCTTCTGTCCTGGTTCAAGTATCTCAAAGCTGAATCAGTAGGTAGCAAAAGATTTTCAAACTCACAGAAAAGCGTTTTAGCCAACTGGGAAATAATTCCATGTTTCTTACCTTGTGGGTACTAGGTTTCTTTGTGTATTTCAATGAAACTCTGACAAAATGATTCTCTCTTGGGCCCCTCATGGCTCCCCAAATGTGGTCAATCCACCATTACGGGTTTTTTGTTTAGAGCCTATTGGATGTTTACCCTGATTAGGCGAATTTCACTGAAAAACGCCTGTAGTTTAATTCTTCAATGGTTAATGCTAGAACATTGAAAATGCAGAAAAGCACTTCAGATCACAAGAGCAGACTGTGCTTCTGTCCTGGTTCAAGTATCTCAAAGCTGAATCACTAGGTAGCAAAAGTGTTTCAAACTCACAGAAAAGCGATTTAGCCAACTGGAAATAATTCCATGTTTCTTAGCTTCTGGGTTCTAGGGTTCTTTGTGTATTTCAATGAAACTCTGACAAAATGATTTTCTCTTGTGCCCCTCATGGCTCCCCAAATTTGGTCATCCCACCATCACGGGTTTTTTTGTTTAGAGTTATTGGATATTTACCCTGATTAGGCGAATTTCACTGAAAACGCCTGTAGTTTAATTCCTCAATGGTTAAAGCTAGAACTTTGAAAATGCATAAAAGCACTTCATATGATCACAAGAGCCCACTGTGCTTCTGTCCTGGTTTCAAGTATCTCAAAGCTGAATCACTAGGTAGCAAAAGTGTTTCAAACTCACAGAAAAGCGATTTAGCCAACTGGAAATAATTCCATGTTTCTTAGCTTGTGGGTACTAGGTTTCTTTGTGTATTTCAATGAAACTCTGACAAAATGATTCTCTCTTGTGTCCCTCATGGGGCTCCCCAAATTTGGTCATCTCACCATCACGGCTGCTTTTTTTTTTTAGAGCCTATTGGATGTTTACCCTGATTAGGCGAATTTCACTGAAAATGCCTGTTAGTTTTAAATCCTCAATGGTTAATGCTAGAACTTTAAAAACGCAGAACAACACTTTAGATCACAAGAGCACACTGTGCTTCTATCCTGGTTCAAGTATCTCAAAGCTGAATCACTAGGTAGAAAAAGAGTTTCAAACTCACAGAAAAGCGTTTTAGCCAACTGGAAATAATTCCATGTTTTTTAGCTTTGTGGGGTACTAGGTTTCTTTGTGTATTTCAATGAAACTCTGACAAAATGATTCTCTCTTGTGCCCCTCATGGCTCCCCAAATTTGGTCATCACACCATCACGGGTTTTTTGTTTAGAGTTATTGGATGTTTACCCTGATTAGGTGAATTTCACTGAAAACGCCTGTATATAATTCCTCAATGGTTAAAGCTAGAACTTTGAAAATGCATAAAAGCACTTCATATCACAAGAGACCACTGTTCTTCTGTCCTGGTTCAAGTATCTCAAAGCTGAATCACTAGGTAGAAAAAGAGTTTCAAACTCACAGAAAAGCGTTTTAGCCAACTGGAAATAATTCCTTGTTTTTTAGCTTGTGTGGGTACTAGGTTTCTTTGTGTATTTCAATGAAACTCTGACAAAATGATTCTCTCTTGTGCCCCTCATGGCTCCCCAAATTTGGTCATCACACCATCACGGGTTTTTTGTTTAGAGTTATTGGATGTTTACCCTGATTAGGTGAATTTCACTGAAAACGCCTGTAATATAATTCCTCAATGGTTAAAGCTAGAACTTTGAAAATGCATAAAAGCACTTCATATCACAAGAGACCACTGTTTCTTCTGTCCTGGTTCAAGTATCTCAAAGCTGAATCACTAGGTAGCAAAACTGTTTCAAACTCACAGAAAAGCGATTTAGGCAAATGGAAATAATTCCATGTTTCTTAGCTTCTGGGCACTAGGTTTATTGTGTATTTCAATGAAACTCTGAAAAAATGATTCTCTCATGTGCCCCTCAAGGACTCTCCAAGTTTGGTCATCCCACCATCAAGGGTGTTTTGTTTACAGTCTATTGGATGTTTACCCTGATTAGGCGAAAATGCCTGAAAACGCCTGTGAGTTTAATTCTTAAATGGTTAATGCTAGAACATTAAAAATGCAGAACAATGCTTTAGTTCACAAGAGCACACTGTGCTTCTGTCCTGGTTCAAGTATCTCAAAGCTGAATCACTAGGTAGCAAAAGAGTTTCAAACTCACAGAAAAAGCAATTTAGGCAAATGGAAATAATTCCATGTTTCTTAGCTTGTGGGTACTAGGTTTCTTTGTGTATTTAAATGAAACTCTGACAAAATGATTCTCTCTTGTGCCCCTCATGGCTCCCCAAATTTGGTCATCTCACCATCACGGGTTTTTTGTTTAGAGCCTATTGGATGTTTACCCTGATTAGGCGAATTTCACTGAAAACGCCTCTTAGTTTAAATCCTCAATGGTTAATGCTAGAACTTTAAAAAACGCAGAACAACACTTTAGATCACAAGAGCACACACTGTGCTTCTGTCCTGGTTCAAGTATCTCAAAGCTGAATCACTAGGTAGCAAAAGAGTTTCAAACTCACAGAAAAGCGATTTAGGCAAATGGAAATAATTCCATGTTTCTTAGCTTGTGGGTACTAGGTTTCTTTGTGTATTTAAATGAAACTCTGACAAAATGATTCTCTCTTGTGCCCCTCATGGCTCCCCAAATTTGGTCATCTCACCATCACGGGTTTTTTGTTTAGAGCCTATTGGATGTTTTACCCTGATTAGGCGAATTTCACTGAAAACGCCTCTTAGTTTAAATCCTCAATGGTTAATGCTAGAACTTTAAAAAACGCAGAACAACACTTTAGATCACAAGAGCACACTGTGCTTCTATCCTGGTTCAAGTATCTCAAAGCTGAATCACTAGGTAGCAAAAGAGTTTCAAACTCACAGAAAGGCGTTTTAGCGAACTGGAAATAATTCCATGTTTCTTAGCTTCTGGGCCCTAGGTTTATTTGTGTATTTCAATGAAACTCTGAAAAAATGATTCTCTCATGTGCCCCTCAAGACTCCCAAGGTTGGTCATCCCTCCATCAAGGGTGTTTTGTTTACAGTCTATTGGATGTTTACCATGATTAGGTGAAAATGCCTGAAAACGCCTGTGAGTTTAATTCTTAAATGGTTAATGCTAGAACTTTAAAAACGCAGAACAACACATTAGTTCACAAGAGCACACTGTGCTTCTGTCCTGGTTCAAGTATCTCAAAGCTGAATCACTAGTTAGCAAAAGATTTTCAAACTCACAGAAAAGCGTTTTAGCCAACTGGAAATAATTCATGTTTCTTAGCTTGTGTGTACTAGGTTTTCTTTGTGTATTTCAATGAAACTCTGACAAAATGATTCTCTCTTGGTCCCCTCATACCTCCCCAAACGTGGTCAATCCACCATCACGGGTTTTTTGTTTAGAGCCTATTGGATGTTTACCCTGATTAGGCGAATTTCACTGAAAACGCCTGTAGTTTAATTCTTCAATGGTTAATGCTAGAATATTGAAAATGCAGAAAAGCACTTCAGATCACAAGAGCACACTGTGCTTCTGTCCTGGTTCAAGTATCTCAAAGCTGAATCACTAGGTAGCAAAAGAGTTTCAAACTCACAGAAAAGCGATTTAGTCAACTGGAAATAATTCCATATTTTTTAGCTTGTGTGTACTAGGTTTCTTTGTGTATTTCAATGAAACTCTGACAAAATGATTCTCCTTGGTCCCCTCATAGCTCCCCAAACGTGGTCAATCCACCATCACGGGTTTTTTGTTTAGAGCCTATTGGATGTTTACCCTAATTAGGCGAATTTCACTGAAAACGCTGTAGTTTAATTCCTCAATGGTTAAAGCTATAACTTTGAAAATGCATAAAAGCACTTCATATCACAAGAGCACACTGTGCTTCTGTCCTGGTTCAAGTATCTCAAAGCTGAATCACTAGGTAGCAAAAGAGTTTCAAACTCACAGAAAAGCGATTTAGCCAACTAGAAATAATTCCATGTTTCTTAGCTTCTGGGTGTACTAGGTTTCTTTGTGTATTTAAATGAAACTCTGACAAAATGATTCTCTCTTGTGTCCCTCATGGCTCCCCAAATTTGGACATCACACCATCACGGCTTTTTTGTTTAGAGCCTATTGGATGTTTACCCTGATTAGGCGAATTTCACTGAAAACGCCTGTAGTTTAATTTTTCAATGGTTAATGCTGGAACTTTTAAAAACGCAGAACAACACTTTAGTTCACAAGAGCACACTCTGCCTCTGTCCTGGTTCAAGTATCTCAAAAGCTGAATCACTAGGTAGCAAAAGAGTTTCAAACTCACAGAAAAGCGTTTTAGCCAACTGGAAATAATTCCATGTTTCTTAGCTTGTGGGTACTAGGTTTCTTTGTATATTTCAATGAAACTCTGACAAAATGATTCTCTCTTGTGCCCCTCATGGCTCCCCAAATTTGGTCATTCCACCATCACGAGTTTTTTTTTAGAGCCTATTGGATATTTACCCTGATTAGGCGAATTTCACTGAAAACGCCTGTAGTTTTATTCCTCATTGGTTAATTCTAGAACTCTGAAAATGCATAAAAGCACTTCATATCACAAGAGCACACTGTGCTCCTGTCCTGGTTCAAGTATCTCAAAGGTGAATCACAAGGTAGCAAAAGAGTTTCAAACTCACCGAAAAAGCGATTTAGCCAACTGAAAATAAATCCAAGTTTCTTAGCATCTGGGTACTAGGTTTCTTTGTGTATTTCAATGAAACTCTGACAAAATGATTCTCTCTTGTGCCCCTCATGGCTCCCCAAATTTGGTCATCCTCCCACCATCACGGGTTTTTTGTTTAGAGCCTATTGGATGTTTACCCTGATTAGGCGAATTTCACTGAAAACGCCTGTAGTTTAATTCCTCAATGGTTAAATGCTAGAACTTTGAAAATGCAGAAAAGAACTTCAGATCACAAGAGCACACTGTGCTTCTGTCCTGGTTCAAGTATCTCAAAGATGAATCACTAGGTAGCAAAAGAGTTACAAACTCACAGAAAAGCATTTTAGCAAACTGGAAATAATTCCATATTTCTTAGCTTCTGGGCACTAGGTTTATTTGTGTATTTCAATGAAACTCTGAAAATGATTCTCTCATGTGCCCCTCAAGACTCCCCAAGTTTGGTCATCCCTCCATCAAGGGTGTTTTGTTTACAGTCTATTGGATGTTTACCCTGATTAGGCGAAAATGCCTGAAAACGCCAGTGAGTTTAATTCTTAAATGGTTAATGCTAGAACTTTAAAAACGCAGAACAACACTTTAGTTCACAAGAGCACACTGTGCTTCTGTCCTGGTTCAAGTATCTCAAAGCTGAATCAGTAGGTAGCTAAAAGATTTTCAAACTCACAGAAAAGCGTTTTAGCCAACTGGAAATAATTCCATGTTTCTTACCTTGTGGGTACTAGGTTTCTTTGTGTATTTCAATGAAACTCTGACAAAATGATTCTCTCTTGGGCCCCTCATGGCTCCCCAAATGTGGTCAATCCACCATTACAAGGGTTTTTTGTTTAGAGCCTATTGGATGTTTACCCTGATTAGGCGAATTTCACTGAAAACGCCTGTAGTTTAATTCTTCAATGGTTAATGCTAGAACATTGAAAATGCAGAAAAGCACTTCAGATCACAAGAGCAGACTGTGCTTCTGTCCTGGTTCAAGTATCTCAAAGCTGAATCACTAGGTAGCAAAAGTGTTTCAAACTCACAGAGAAAAGCGATTTAGCCAACTGGAAATAATTCCATGTTTCTTAGCTTCTGGGTTCTAGGGTTCTTTGTGTATTTCAATGAAACTCTGACAAAATGATTTTCTCTTGTGCCCCTCATGGCTCCCCAAATTTGGTCATCCCACCATCACGGGTTTTTTGTTTAGAGTTATTGGATATTTACCCTGATTAGGCGAATTTCACTGAAAACGCCTGTAGTTTAATTCCTCAATGGTTAAAGCTAGAACTTTGAAAATGCATAAAAGCACTTCATATCACAAGAGACCACTGTGCTTCTGTCCTGGTTCAAGTATCTCAAAGCTGAATCACTAGGTAGCAAAAACTGTTTCAAACTCACAGAAAAGCGATTTAGGCAACTGGAAATAATTCCATGTTTCTTAGCTTCATGGGCAACTAGGTTTATTTGTGTGTATTTCAATGAAACTCTGAAAAATGATTCTCTCATTGTGCCCCTCAAGACTCTCCAAGTTTGGTCATCCCCACCATCAAAGGTGTTTTGTTTTGACAGTCTATTGGATGTTTACCCTGATTAGGCGAAAATGCCTGAAAACGCCTGTGAGTTTAATTCTTAAATGGTTAATGCTAGAACTTTAAAAATGCAGAACAACACTTTTAGTTCACAAGAGCACACTGTGCTTCTGTCCTGGTTCAAGTATCTCAAAGCTGAATCACTAGGTACTAAAAGAGTTTCAAACTCACAGAAAAGCAATTTAGGCAAATGGAAATAATTCCATGTTTCTTAGCTTGTGGGTACTAGGTTTCTTTGTGTATTTAAATGAAACTCTGACAAAATGATTCTCTCTTGTGCCCCTCATGGCTCCCCAAATTTGGTCATCTCACCATCACGGGTTTTTTGTTTAGAGCCTATTGGATGTTTACCCTGATTAGGCGAATTTCACTGAAAACGCCTCTTAGTTTAAATCCTCAATGGTTAATGCTAGAACTTTAAAAACGCAGAACAACACTTTAGATCACAAGAGCACACTGTGCTTCTGTCCTGGTTCAAGTATCTCAAAGCTGAATCACTAGGTAGCAAAAGAGTTTCAAACTCACAGAAAAGCGATTTAGGCAAATGGAAATAATTCCATGTTTCTTAGCTTGTGGGTACTAGGTTTTCTTTGTGTATTTAAATGAAACTCTGACAAAATGATTCTCTCTTGTGCCCCTCATGGCTCCCCAAATTTGGTCATCTCACCATCACGGGTTTTTTGTTTAGAGCCTATTGGATGTTTACCCTGATAAGGCGAATTTCACTGGAAACGCCTCTTAGTTTAAATCCTCAATGGTTAATGCTAGAACTTTAAAAACGCAGAACAAACACTTTAGATCACAAGAGCACACTGTACTTCTGTCCTGGTTCAAGTATCTCAAAGCTGAATCACTAGGTAGCAAAAGAGTTTCAAAACTCACAGAAAAGTGATTTAGTCAACTGGAAATAATTCCATATTTTTTAGCTTGTGTGTACTAGGTTTCTTTTGTGTATTTCAATGAAACTCTGACAAAATGATTCTCCCTTGGTCCCCTCATAGCTCCCCAAACGTGGTCAATCCACCATCAACGGGTTTTTTGTTTAGAGCCTATTGGATGTTTACCCTGATTAGGGGAATTTCACTGAAAACGCCTGTAGTTTAATTCCTCAATGGTTAAAGCTATAACTTTGAAAATGCATAAAAAGCACTTCATATCACAAGAGCACACTGTGCTTCTGTCCTGGTTCAAGTATCTCAAAGCTGAATCACTAGGTAGCAAAAGAGTTTCAAACTCACAGAAAAGCGATTTAGCCAACTAGAAATAATTCCATGTTTCTTAGCTTTCTGGGTACTAGGTTTCTTTGTGTATTTAAAAATGAAACTCTGACAAAATGATTCTCTCTTGTGTCCCTCATGGCTCCCCAAATTTGGACATCACACCATCACGGCTTTTTTGTTTAGAGCCTATTGGATGTTTACCCTGATTAGGCGAATTTCACTGAAAATGCCTGTTAGTTTAAATCCTCAATGGTTAATGCTAGAACTTTAAAAACGCAGAACAACACTTTAGATCACAAGAGCACACTGTGCTTCTATCCTGGTTCAAGTATCTCAAAGCTGAATCACTAGATAGCAAAAGAGTTTCAAACTCACAGAAAAGCGTTTTAGCCAACTGGAAATAATTCCATGTTTCTTAGCTTCTGTGGGGTACTAGGTTTTCTTTGTGTATTTCAATGAAACTCTGACAAAATGATTCTCTCTTGGGCCCCTCATAGCTCCCCAAATGTGGTCAATCCACCATCACGGGTTTTTTTTTTAGAGCCTATTGGATGTTTACCCTGATTAGGCGAATTTCACTGAAAACGCCTGTAGTTTAATTCTTCAATGGTTAATGCTAGACCTTTGAAAATGCAGAAAAGAAGTTCAGATCACAAGAGCACACTGTGGCTTCTGTCCTGGATCAAGTATCTCAAAGATGAATAACTAGGTAGCAAAAGAGTTTCAAAAAACTCTTAAGCATTTTAGCGAACTGGAAATAATTCCATGTTTCTTAGCTTCCTGGGCACTAGGTTTATTTGTGTATTTCATTGAAAACTCTGAAAAAATGATTCTCTCATGTGCCCCTCAAGAGACCCAAGTTTTGTCATCTCCACCATCAAGGGTGTTTTGTTTTACAATCTATTGGATGTTTTCCCTGATTAGTCGAAAATGCCTGAAAATCCTGTAGATGTTTAATTCTTGAAAATGGTTAATGCTAGAACTTTAAAAACGCAGAACAACGCTTTAGTTCACAAGAGCACACTGTGCTTCTGCCTGTTTCAAGTATCTCAAAGCTGAATCACTAGGTAGCAAAAGAGTTTCAAACTCACAGAAAAGCGATTTGGCCAAAAGGAAATAATTCCATGTTTCTTAGCTTGTGGGTGGTACTTAGGTTTCTTTGTGTATTTAAAATGAAACTCTGACAAAAATGATTCTCTCTTGTGCCCCTCATGGCTCCCCAAATTTGGTCATCTCACCATCACGCGTTTTTTGTTTAGAGCCTATTGGATGTTTACCCTGATTAGGCGAATTTCACTGAAAACGCCTCTTAGTTTAAATGCTCAATGGTTAATGATAGAACTTTAAAAACGCAGAAAAACACTTTAGATCACAAGAGCACACTGTGCTTCTGTCCTGGTTCAAGTATCTCAAAAGCTGAATCACTAGGTAGCAAAAGAGTTTCAATCTCACAGAAAAGCGATTTTAGGCAAATGGAAATAATTCCATGTTTCTTAGCTTGTGGGTACTAAGTTTCTTTGTGTATTTACATGAAACTCTGACAAAATGATTCTCTCTTGTGCCCCCTCATGGCTCCCCAAATTTGGTCATCTCACCATCACGGGTTTTTTGTTTAGAGCCTATTGGATGTTTACCCTGATTAGGCGAATTTCACTGAAAACGCCTCTTAGTTTAAATCCTCAATGGTTAATGCTAGAACTTTAAAAACGCAGAAACACACTTTAGATCACAAGAGCACACTGTGCTTTATCCTGGTTCAAGTAATCTCAAGCTGAATCACTAGGTAGCAAAAGAGTTTCAAACTCACAGAAAGGCGTTTTAGCGAACTGGAAATAATTCCATGTTTCTTAGCTTCTGGGCCCTAGGTTTATTTGTGTATTTCATGAAACTCTGAAAAATGATTCTCTCATGTGCCCTCAGACCCCAAGGTTGGTCATCCCTCCATCAAGGGTGTTTTGTTTACAGTCTATTGGATGTTTACCCTGATTAGGTGAAAATGCCTGAAAACGCCTGTGAGTTTAATTCTTAATGGGTTAATGCTAGAACTTTAAAAACGCAGAACAACAACATTAGTTCACAAGAGCACACTGTGCTTCTGTTCCTGGTTCAAGTATCTCAAAGCTGAATCACTAGTTAGCAAAAAGATTTCAAA
>JAKELJ010000866.1:0-13817 GCA_025594165.1 Tamias sibiricus
ATCCAAATCATAGCAGGCTGTCATAACAGGGTACCCCAGCCTGAGTGGCTTAAACATCAAAAATTTATTTTCCACAGTCCTGGGGGCTTGAAGTCCAAGATCAAGGTGCCAGCAGGGTCGGTTTCTCCTCATGGCTCTGTCCTTCACTTGTCCTTCAGCTGTGTTCTCCCTCTGTCTTCACACAGCCTTTCTTAGTACTTCTGTGCTCTACGCTCCTCTTTTTATAAAATTGGTCATACTGGATGAGGGCTCACCCTAATGACCTCACTTAATCTTTATTACCTCTTTAAAGGCTCTATCTCAAAACACATTCTCAGAGAGTGAGGGTTAGCACCTCAGGATATGCATGGGGGTGGGGGTTCAGCCCATAACAAAGCCTCAGTCTCAGTAACGAGAGGGTTGTGTTTGCTAATAGTGAAGATATCTTGCAGCACTGACATTGATTTATTTTTTAACTTAACTCCCACTTTTTATTTACCTTTGTCAAGGTGTTGGCCAGTTCTAGAGAGGCTTCTATGGTGGCACCAACTCTGATGCAACAGCTGCTTAGCTGCTTCTTACTCATCAAGCAAAACAGAACAACTTGGGTATGAACAAAAGGGGCAGCAGCAACCCTTCCCTTCTTACAAGTGGTCGAGAAAACCCAACTGGCTTAGGCATCTGGCTTGGGAAGACATTCCCTCCCAAAGTGGGTCCATTCTGAGGCCTTTTGGAAGTCACCTGTTGCCATAGGAGTTTTTCATTACTTAAAAGAAGTGATTGAGGGGCTGGGATTGTGGCTTAGTGGTAGAGCGCTCGCCTAGCACGTGCGTGGCCCGGGTTCGATCCTCAGCACCATGTACAAATAAACGAATTGTGTACAACTAAAGCAAAAAGCAAATAAATAAATTAAATAAAAAAAAAAAAAAGAAGTGATTGGGATCTAGTGGAGACAACAGAAAGACAGCCAGGGTGTGTGTGTGTGTGTGTGTGTGTGTGTGTGTGTGTGTATCTCAAGGGAATTGATTCCAGGATCGCCTGCAGATACCAAAATGCACAGATCTCAAGTCCCTTATAGAAAATGGTATAGTATTTTCACAGAACTTATATCCACCCTCCTATAAACTTTAAACCATTTCTAGAGGACTTATAACACCTAATGCAATGTTAATGCTATGTAAATAGTTCATATTGTACTGTTTTGTGGAAAATGACAAGAAAAAAGCCTGTACATGCACAATCTTTTTCCAAATACGTTTGATCTGTGGTTGGCTGAATCCATAAATGCAGATCCCATGGATATGGAGGGCTGACTGCATTCTGCATGTATCTGACTGGGGTGCTGTGATTTTCTGATCTGTAATTTTCCTGACCATTTAGTCCAACAGCCTACTTGAGGGTATGATACTCAACAGTCTTCGTCATTTGAGGTCATTTTTGCAATTATGCAGGCTGTGGCAACCTGGTGCATACATAAATTTCTCAACCACAACTGTTCCAAAATATGTGAATCTTTGCATATTCGTGGACCCTAAAAGCTTATTTGAAAACCCTCAAATTTCCAACTATCAAGCAATGCATGATGTCATTTATTTTCTACCAATTGTGCACATTTCCTCAAGACATAAATTGGAAATGAGGAAACTAGAGAGAGGTGGCGCAAGTATGAGACATGCATTTTCTGCTGGGATTCTGGCAGAGAAGCTGGGGCTCTGGGGCCCAAATCCACATCAATGACTCCTTGATTTCCCAACTCTCTCAGGTCCATGTAGCGATTCCTCTGAGTGGACAGTCCACTGCTGTTCTTGTAGGAGCTGTTCCTGAAGAGCAGCCTAAAGAGATCTACTTCTCCATCCTTTTCAAGGGTTTGGTGAGTACCTGCCTGCCTGCATTAACTTATTCCTGTTTAAAATAAGAATGATAAAACCCTAATCAATATACCACCATTCTTTCCTATGACAGATTTTTTTAAAGCAGATATTTTTTTGAGCTGTTTGGCTCAACATTATTTTCATTTCATTCTAAATAAAACTTTTTCTTAAGAGGCTCTTTGATCACAGTGCCCAGCCCAGAACAAGAGCTCCTACTGTCTCCCATGTTCCCTTTGTACCTGCTGCATACATCTCCATCACAGCATCTGAAGCACTTTAAGTACTCTTTAAGTGTCAAGTACTCTGTGACCTCTTTGGAGAGAGAAACTACTTCTGTTAGCATGTTGCCTAGAGATTTCAAAAATATTCCATTAACTCATTTGATCATCAATTCACAGTTATCCTTGCAGGGACAGCTCACTGTTTGCTGCCACCATGAAGCCTGCCTAACTCAGATGACATCCCTTTCAGGAGACAGTCTCCCATTGTGGCTTAATTTTAGGGAAACATTTCATGTCCGTGTGTCCATGTAATAAGTCAGGTGCTGAGTTCATTGGTGGCAGGGACCATGTACAATATGTCTTTGACTATCTCATGAAACTTGCCACAAGGAAGGGTTGACACTTAAAACGGCATTGTCTGAGGAAGGACAGGTCAACGAACCAGTGGGGAAGAAACAGGACACACCAGTCAAAACACAGAAACACCAGACACAGTAACTTGACTTTAAAGACTAATGTGGACCTTATAAAATATGTCTTTCTTAGTTGCCAGCATTTCCCTTTATTAAACATGTCTGAAGATGCCCTGTGCCTGCAGTTGACGTTCCATGATTCTTTTGTGACTGCCTTCAGGTTTCCCAGCCTCTTCCTCACATCCTTGTCTTCAGAGATCCCCAATGAGGGAGGGCCTTAGCTGTGCACAGCCTCTTTCTTCACCCTTAGAAACTAGGTGTACCTAAATTAATGACAACCAGTCTACAGGGAAAGCCTGGGTCTCCTGTGGTGTACCTCTGTGATAAGATGTTTTTCCTCTTGTTGACTAAGCTAAGAAGCTAAGAGAAGTCAGCAACTTCCTAAATGAACAAATGTACATTAGCACCCTTCCTTACACATCTTTCAAGAAGGCACTACAAGTTGGGTGCAGTGGTGCATGCCTGTGATTCCAGAGGCTTGAGAGGTTGAAGCAGGAGGATCACAAGTTTAAAGGCAGCCTTAGCAACTTAGCAAGACCCTGTCTCAAAATAAAATATAAAAAGTGCTGGAGGTGTGGCTCAGTGTTTAAACCCCCTCAACCCTGGGCTCAATACCTGATACCAAAATATAAAAAAAAGAGAGAGAAGGAACTACAGGCAATTTATGTCGTTCATATTTCATAGGAAGTTTGGGAATTCCTTTTTCTTTAGAAGACAAGGAAGGACTGAGCATGGTGATATACATCTGTAATTCCAGTGTCTAGGAGGCTGAGGCAGCAGGATTGAAAGTTTAAGACCAGTCTTGGCAGCTTAGCAAGGCCCTAAAGCAACTTAGTGAGGCCCTGTCTCATAAAAAATAAAAAAATTCTGGGGATGTAGCTCAGTGGTCAAATGCCCCTAGATTGAATCACAAGTGCTAAGGGAGAAGGAAAAGGAGGAGTAGAAAAAGAAGGGGAGGGAGAGGGGGAAGAAGAAGAGAAAGAAGGAGAGAGAGAGAGGAGAGGAATAGAAACAAATGTAGCCCAGGTTAAGGCACTTCTCTTTAGAGAAAACAAGAAGCTTTGTATCATTATAAAATAATGTGAAATAATACATTCTGCTCCAATTATAATGATCCTACGAGTCTTGGTTGCAACCATCAATAATTCTTCATTCGTTCACAGTTCAGTGGTTATGACTGAGTAACTGTGTGTGGCAACCTAGACCATACTGGGAATGCAGCAGGGGATGAGACAGGGGAGATTCTCACTCTCATGGACTTTACCATCTAGGGGGAGAAACGCAGTCGACAAGCGAATCATATAACTATGCACTGTGATAATGACTGTGAAGACAACGAATGTGATAACTCAGCAGAAAGTAATTGAGTGAATAATGGTAATTGAGTGAATAATGCTTTAGATAAGAATGGTAGTGTACCCTGTGCGTTTGATTTTCCACATTGTTATCATTACTGTAGTACATCTGCCACGGCTGGTTAACCAGTATTGACACATTCTTAGTGACTCAACTTGGCATGTCTTCCACAGTTCCTTATTTTTGTTTAATGTGCTCTTTCTGTTCAAGGATCCCATCCAGGGTAACAAATTACATTTAGTTGTCATATCTATTTAAGTTCCTCTTGGCTGTGAGAGGTTTTTTTAAAAGTTGTTCATTTTTTGAATAATCTGTACGGTTTTGAGGAGTCTGGACGGGCATTTGGTAGAACACCCTCCAGTTGACTTTGAGGCCACACAAAAGGCTGCAAAGTGAGCCGGGCGTGGTGGCTCACGCCTGTAATCCCAGCACTTTGGGAGGCTGAGGCAGGAGGATCGCGAGTTCAAAGCCAGCCTCAGCAATATCGAGGCACTTAGCAACTCAGTGAGACCCTGTCTCTAATAAAATACAAAAAAAGGGCTGGGGATGTGACCCAGTGGTCGAGTGCCCCTGAGTTCAATCCCTGGTACCACAAAAAAAAAAAAAAAAAAAAAAAAAAAAAGGCTGCAAAGTGTTGGAAGGTACACACCCCAAGGGTAAGCTCCATTCTCATCACATCACACCAAGGGCACATGCTAGGAAGAAAGGTCACAACCTAACTTTAAACCTCCAAGAACTGAGAAAAGAAAAACACTAACGTCAAACTTGGCAGAAAGGAAGAAATAATAAATGTTTGAGCAGAAATGGAGTACAGGAAATAAAAAATCAATGAAACTAAGAGTTGGTTTTCTGAACAAGTAAACAGAAATGATAAGGTTTTAAATAGAGTAAGACAAAAAGAAGACTCAAAGCAATAATATCTGAAATTAAAGAGCAGACGTTACAACTGAGGCCACAGAAATAAAAAGGGCCATATGAGACTACTATGAACAGTTATATGCCAATAAATTAAACAACTTATAAGAAATGGACAAGTTCCTGGAAACATAAAACTTCCCGAGACTGGACTGAGAACAAATAGGGTACCTGAACAGACCTACCACCAATGGAGAAATGGAATTCATAGCCAAAAACCTGCCAGCAAACAAAAGCTCAGGACCAGATGGTTTCTCTAGTGAATGCTATCAAAGATTTGAAGAAAATTAATACCAATCACTCTTCAATCTTTTCCAAAGAACTGAACAGAAAAGACACTCCGAACTCATTTTATTAGGCCAGCAATACCCTGACATATATATTTGGTCTTTCCGCACATGGCATATGCTTCCTAAGCCCCTGGGATTTTCCAAAGTGATAAGCATCTCTTTGGGTGCTCATGAGATGAGTGGGGATTGGTAGCTCCTGGGCAGCCTCAGGATGGGGACTGGTTGCCAGGAGAACCAACCATGGGATTAGTGATTTGGAACACTCAGCACCTCACCCACCTCTGGGGAAAGTTGAAGGTGATGGTCAATGTCCAGTGATTTAATCAATCATGCCTACATAATTCAACTCCCAACCCTGCTCCTTCCTAAGGACAGGATTCAGAGAGCTTTCAGGTTGCTGAACCCATACAGGATTTGGAATTTTCCAAAAATGGGACGGATGCTCCATGCCTCTATCCCCATACCTTGCCACATGCATCTTTTCATTCAGATGTTATTCCTTTACAACGAACAGGTAACTGTAAAAGTGTTTCCCCAGTTCTGTGAGCCATTCTAGCAAATAATTGAAGCAGAGAAGGAGCAGGAGGTTATGGGACCCTTCAATTTTTTTCTGTGATGGTCTGTGATTGGCATCTGAACTGAAGTAAATTGTAGGACATTCAGTTGGTGTCCACTGAAAACAGGAAATTGCTGGTGGGAAGAAAACAATATGCCTACACATTTGGTGGCCAGAAGTGTTGAATGAGAGTATAGAGATAAATCATTATCCCCCCCCCCACCACTACATTCCAATAACAGAGGAGTCTTGATTTTGCCAAACCCTATGAGAAACAGGAAAGAATCTTTCTGAATGTCAAGATGGAAAACAAAACCTATATTTATGATCTTTCTGACATGAAGAAATGTAAGAGTTTGTTCTAATTAGTTTCGGTGTTTTCCTTTTAGAAGAATACATATGCAAAAACCTTTCTTAGTCTATCTACCTAGAATAAATAGCATCATAACTTTGTGTCTGAATTTAATGACCAGAAATAGTGGAGAGGCTTTCTGCACAAAAATGTTGGACAGCATTGTCCACTTGTGAATTGTCATTACTTCACTGCTCAAGGGTGTGTCACCTGCAGGTACAGCATCATCTCTTTGATTCATCTGTATTATTTTTGGTACTGGGGAATTGAACCCTGAGGCACTTTACCACTAAGCCATATTCCCAGACCTTTCTATATTTTTAAATTTTGAGACAGGGTTTAATTAAATTGCTGAGGCTGGCCTCAAACTTGCAATCTTCCTGCTTCAGATTCACAAGTCACTGGGATTACAGGCATGCACCAATCTAGCTTTCCACTCATCTTTATGAATGAAGCTGGTGAAGGGAAAAATCAAAGGCTGGGGTATTTATTTTTTGAAGGAAACAAGAGAAATAATTAGTTTCAAAACTTGGACACTAACCAGAAATTGGAGCTGGAGTTTTGAATGTTGACATTGGAGCAAGAGATTTGTCAAGAGACCAAGGCTGAGGCACAATAATTACCCACTTTTCAAATTCATTACCTTGGGTCTTATTACACAAAGTCAGGACCTTTAGGGACATCTATGTGGGAATGATATAGGAATTCTCAAATGACTGTGTATTGGCCTTCGGTCATAATTGTGAGACTCAAGAATAAAGTTGAATTTGCATTAAATTAATTCTAATGAGAAGAACTCATACATTTATTAGAAACAAAGATAATGTTAATTTGGGTTAGGTATGTGGCTCAGTGGTAGAGTTCTTGCCTAGCATGTTCAGGGGCTTGGGTTTGATCCCTAGCAGTGGGGTGGGGAAAGATGCTAATTTTCAATTATTAGAGTAATGGTTCAAGAGATATTTTTTGTTTTATGTATAGACACAACAGTTTTAGCTTGTTAACTTTTTTTTTTTTTTTTTTGGCCAACTACTTTAAACAGTTTTTATTTTATTCTGATAATGAAGCCAGATTTAAAGCTAGGTAGTGAGTGTAGTCAGGCAAATCGGGTCTAACATCGAGTTTCATAAAGAACATGGAGTCCATAAGGAAAATGGAGTCAGTCTGAGTCCTGGAAAAACACAGAGCAACTCTAAGGGAGATAAGATGGTTAATGTTCCCAAGTTTAGGGCCCATCTTATGGAATGTTAATGAAACAGCTCCCAGCAAACGGAGATGCTAATCAACCAGCCCTAAACCCTTCCCGTAAATCTCACACCCACCATAGGCCCTCCGGTGTCACAGGTGTCACATCTTTTTGACATTCCTGTCCCAGGCAGGACAGAAATAGATATCATGAAAGGAACAAAGAAAGATTTCAGATGGGCTGTTTGTATCTTCTGTGGAGAAATGTCTAATCATGTTCTTAGTTCATTTTGTCATTTTGTGTATTTTGTTTTCTTTTTTTTTTAGTTTTGTTCAGCTATGAAGCTATATGAGATCCACATATGTTTGGAAATTAATCCCCTATCTGACACATGATTTTAAATACATTCTCTCATTCTAAAGATTGTGTTTTCACTCTGTGAACTATTTACTTTTCTGTGAAAAAGTGTTTTAGTTTGATGTAGTCCCACTTATCTACTTATTTGGTTGCCCATGATGATTTTGGTATGATGTCCTTGAAATCATTGCCCTGGCCAATATTTTTTCTTTGTTTTTTCTGGGCATCTAATAGTTTTGGGGCTTATGTTTAGCTCTTTAAACAAATTTTAGTTGGTTTCTGTATATGGTATAAGATAAGACCCAATTTCATAGTTTTGCATGTGGACACCCACTTTTCTCAACACCATTTGTTGAAAAGTGAATCTTTCCCTTTTGTGTATGCTTGGTGCCATTTTCAAAAATTAGTTGATTGGATATGTGTTGGTTTCTTTCTGGGTTCTCTATTCTAATACATTGGAATTTATTAATTGACATTACCCACCCCACTTTTGGTTGAGAGTTTGTTTGTTTGTTTTTTAATTATGAAGATGACCACTCTGGACTTCAGTATGAAGATTCCTCAGAAAACTTGGAATGGAACCACAACGTGACTCAGCTATCCACTCCTAGTTTTATTCCCAAAGGACTTAAAATTAGCATGCTATAGTGATGCAGCCACAACAATGTGTATAGCAGCTCAATTTGCAATAGCTAAGCTACAGCACCAACCTAGATGCCCTTCAAAATATGAATGGATAAAGACAATGTGGTATGTATACACAATGGCATATTACTCAGTCATAAAGAAGAATGAAAATATGACATTTGCTGGTAAATGGATGGAACTGGAGAGTATCATACTAAGTGAAATAAGCCAACACCCCAAACCAAAGGGCAAATGTTTTCTCTAATATGTGGATGTTAACACAAATTGGTGGGAAGGGGGATAGAAGTTCAATGGATTAGGCAAAGGGGGATGAAGGGAAGGACTTGGGGAGAGAAGGGGAAAAACAATTGGATATAACTTTCCTATGATCGTATATGAATCTACCTACAGTGTAACTCCACATCATGCATAAACCACAGGAATGGGAAATTATATTCCATATATATATGATATATCAAAATACACTGTACTTCCAGACCTTTAGTCCCAGCACTGAAGAAGCTGACAAAAACACCAATTATCTACCAAGGACAGCTTGCCTTAGGCATTCTTGCCCAAATAGAAAATGGCCCTAAAGCTGGGTGCGGTGGCGCACGCCTGTAATCCCAGCACTTGGGAGGCTGAGACAGGAGGATCACGAGTTCAAAGCCAGCCTCAGCAATGGCGAGGCACTTAGCAACTCAGTGAGACCCTGTCTCTACTAAAATACAAAAAAGGGCTGGGGATGTGGCTCAGTGGTCGAGTGCCTCTGAGTTTAATCCCTGGTACAAAAAAAAAAAAAAAAAATACACTGTACTGTCAGGTATAGTCTGAAAAGAACAAATAAATTTTAAAAAAAAGACAATGCATGAATATGATGAAGTTTGTCAAATGATATTCCTGTATCAATTAAGATGATCATGTTTTTTTTGTCTTCCATTCTATTGATGTGATGTATCATGTTAATTCGTTTCTGTGTATTTAGTCATCTTAGCATCCCAGAGATGAATCCCACTTGGTCATGAGGTGTGATCCTTTCATATCTGTTGATTCAGTTTCCTAGTGTTTTGTTGAAGATTTTGCACCTGTTTAATCTAGGAGATTAGCCTGTGGTGCTCTGGTGGTGTCTTTGCCTGGCACTGGAGTCAGGGCATTGCTGGCCTAATAAAATGAGTTTGGTGTGTCTTTCTGCCAACTTAGTGTTTTTCTCTTTGCAGTTCTTGGAGGTTTAAAGTTAGGTTGTGTCCTGGGTGTGATGTGACCAGAATGGGGCATTCCCTTGGGGGTGTTCCTTCCAAGACTCTACACCCTCTTGTGTGGCCTCAAAGTCAACTGGAGGGTGTTCTACCAAATGCCCGTCCAGACTCCTCAAAACTATACAGATTATTTAAAAAAATGAGCAACATTTAAAAAAACCTCTCACAACCAAAGGAACTTAAAGAGATATGACAACTAAATGTAATTTGTTACCCTGGGTGGGATCCTTGAACAGAAAGAGCACATTAAACAAAAATAAGGAACTGTGGAAGACATGCCAAGTTGAGTCACTAAGAATATGTCAATACTGGTTAACCAGCCGTGGCAGATGTACTACAGTAATGATAACAATGTGGAAAATCAAACGCACAGGGTACACTACCATTCTTATCTAAAGCATTATTCACTCAATTACCATTATTCACTCAATTACTTTCTGCTGAGTTATCACATTCGTTGTCTTCACAGTCATTATCACAGTGCATAGTTATATGATTCGCTTGTCGACTGCGTTTCTCCCCCTAGATGGTAAAGTCCATGAGAGTGAGAATCTCCCCTGTCTCATCCCCTGCTGCATTCCCAGTATGGTCTAGGTTGCCACACACAGTTACTCAGTCATAACCACTGAACTGTGAACGAATGAAGAATTATTGATGGTTGCAACCAAGACTCGTAGGATCATTATAATTGGAGCAGAATGTATTATTTCACATTATTTTACAATGATACAAAGCTTCTTGTTCTCTCTAAAGAGAAGTGCCTTAACCTGGGCTACATTTGTTTCTATTCCTCTCCTCTCTCTCTCCTTCTTTCTCTTCTTTTTCCCCCTCTCCCTCCCCTTCTTTTTCTACTCCTCCTTTTCCTTCTTTCTCAGCACTTGTGATTCAATCTAGGGGCATCTGACCACTGAACTACATCCCCAGATTTTTTTATTTTTTATTTTGAGACAGGGCCTCACTAAGTTGCTTTAGGGCCTTGCTAAGCTGCCAAGACTGGTCTTAAACTTTCAATCCTGCTGCCTCAGCCTCCTAGACACTGGAATTACAGATGTATATCACCATGCTCAGTCCTTCCTTGTCTTCTAAAGAAAAAGGAATTCCCAAACTTCCTATGAAATATGAACGACATAAATTGCCTGTAGTTCCTTCTCTCTCTTTTTTTATATTTTGGTATCAGGGATTAAGCCCAGGGTTGAGGGGGCTTAAACACTGAACCATACCTCCAGCACTTTTTATATTTTATTTTGAGACAGGGTCTTGCTAAGTTGCTAAGGCTGCCTTTGAACTTGTGATCCTCCTGCTTCAACCTCTCAAGCCTCTGGAATCACAGGCATGCACCACTGCACCCAACTTGTAGTTCCTTCTTGAAAGATGTGTAAAGAAGGGTGCTAATGTACATTTGTTCAATTAGGAAGTTGCTGACTTCTCTTGGCTTCTTAGCTTAGTCAACAAGAGGAAAAACATCTTATCACAGAGGTACACCACAGGAGACCCAGGCTTTCCCTGTAGAATGGTTGTCATTAATTTAGGTACACCTAGTTTCTAAGGGTGAAGAAAGAGGCTGTGCACAGCTAAGGCCCTCCCTCATTGGGGATCTCTGAAGACAAGGATGTGAGGAAGAGGCTGGGAAACCTGAAGGCAGTCACAAAAGAATCATGGAACGTCAACTGCAGGCACAGGGCATCTTCAGACATGTTTAATAAAGGGCAATGCTGGCAACTAAGAAAGACATATTTTATAAGGTCCACATTAGTCTTTAAAGTCTAGTTACTGTGTCTGGTGTTTCTGTGTTTTGACTGGTGTGTCCCGTTTCTTCCCCACTGGTTCGTTGACCTGTCCTTCCTCAGACAATGCCGTTTTAAGTGTCAACCCTTCCTTGTGGCAAGTTTCATGAGATAGTCAAAGACATATTGTACATGGTCCCTGCCACCAATGAACTCAGCACCTGACTTATTACATGGACACACGGACATGAAATGTTTCCCTAAAATTAAGCCACAATGGGAGACTGTCTCCTGAAAGGGATGTCATCTGAGTTAGGCAGGCTTCATGGTGGCAGCAAACAGTGAGCTGTCCCTGCAAGGATAACTGTGAATTGATGATCAAATGAGTTAATGGAATATTTTTGAAATCTCTAGGCAACATGCTAACAGAAGTAGTTTTTCTCTCTCCAAAGAGGTCACAGAGTACTTGACACTTAAAGAGTACTTAAAGTGCTTCAGATGCTGTGATGGAGATGTATGCAGCAGGTACAAAGGGAACATGGGAGACAGTAGGAGCTCTTGTTCTGGGCTGGGCACTGTGATCAAAGAGCCTCTTAAGAAAAAGTTTTATTTAGAATGAAATGAAAATAATGTTGAGCCAAACAGCCCCAAAAAATATCTGCTTTAAAAAAAATCTGTCATAGGAAAGAATGGTGGTATATTGATTAGGGTTTTATCATTCTTATTTTAAACAGGAATAAGTTAATGCAGGCAAGGCAGGTACTCACCAAACCCTTGAAAGGATGGAGAAGTAGATCTCTTTAGGCTGCTCTTCAGGAACAGCTCCTACAAGAACAGCAGTGGACTGTCACTCAGAGGAATCGCTACATGGACCTGAGAGAGTTGGGGAATCAAGGAGTCATTGATGTGGATTTGGGCCCCAGAGCCCCAGCTTCTCTGCCAGAATCCCAGCAGAAAATGCATGTCTCATACTTGCGCCACCTCTCTCTAGTTTCCTCATTTCCAATTTATGTCTTGAGGAAATGTGCACAATTGGTAGAAAATAAATGACATCATGCATTGCTTGATAGTTGGAAATTTGAGGGTTTTCAAATAAGCTTTTTGGGTCCACGAATATGCAAAGATTCACATATTTTGGAACAGTTGTGGTTGAGAAATTTATGTATGCACCAGGTTGCCACAGCCTGCATAATTGCAAAAATGACCTCAAATGACAAAGACTGTTGAGTATCATACCCTCAAGTAGGCTGTTGGACTAAATGGTCAGGAAAATTACAGATCAGAAAATCACAGCACCCCAGTCAGATACATGCAGAATGCAGTCAGCCCTCCATATCCATGGGATCTGCATTTATGGATTCAGCCAACCACAGATCAAACATATTTGGAAAAAGATTGTGCATGTACAGGCTTTTTTCTTGTCATTTTCCACAAAACAGTACAATATGAACTATTTACATAGCATTGACATTGCATTAGGTGTTATAAGTCCTCTAGAAATGGTTTAAAGTTTATAGGAGGGTGGATATAAGTTCTGTGAAAATACTATACCATTTTCTATAAGGGACTTGAGATCTGTGCATTTTGGTATCTGCAGGCGATCCTGGAATCAATTCCCTTGAGATACACACACACACACACACACACACACACACACACACCCTGGCTGTCTTTCTGTTGTCTCCACTAGATCCCAATCACTTCTTTTTTTTTTTTTTTATTTAATTTATTTATTTGCTTTTTGCTTTAGTTGTACACAATTCGTTTATTTGTACATGGTGCTGAGGATCGAACCCGGGCCACGCACGTGCTAGGCGAGCGCTCTACCACTAAGCCACAATCCCAGCCCCTCAATCACTTCTTTTAAGTAATGAAAAACTCCTATGGCAACAGGTGACTTCCAAAAGGCCTCAGAATGGACCCACTTTGGGAGGGAATGTCTTCCCAAGCCAGATGCCTAAGCCAGTTGGGTTTTCTCGACCACTTGTAAGAAGGGAAGGGTTGCTGCTGCCCCTTTTGTTCATACCCAAGTTGTTCTGTTTTGCTTGATGAGTAAGAAGCAGCTAAGCAGCTGTTGCATCAGAGTTGGTGCCACCATAGAAGCCTCTCTAGAACTGGCCAACACCTTGACAAAGGTAAATAAAAAGTGGGAGTTAAGTTAAAAAATAAATCAATGTCAGTGCTGCAAGATATCTTCACTATTAGCAAACACAACCCTCTCGTTACTGAGACTGAGGCTTTGTTATGGGCTGAACCCCCACCCCCATGCATATCCTGAGGTGCTAACCCTCACTCTCTGAGAATGTGTTTTGAGATAGAGCCTTTAAAGAGGTAATAAAGATTAAGTGAGGTCATTAGGGTGAGCCCTCATCCAGTATGACCAATTTTATAAAAAGAGGAGCGTAGAGCACAGAAGTACTAAGAAAGGCTGTGTGAAGACAGAGGGAGAACACAGCTGAAGGACAAGTGAAGGACAGAGCCATGAGGAGAAACCGACCCTGCTGGCACCTTGATCTTGGACTTCAAGCCCCCAGGACTGTGGAAAATAAATTTTTGATGTTTAAGCCACTCAGGCTGGGGTACCCTGTTATGACAGCCTGCTATGATTTGGATATGGTTTGAGTGTGTTCCCAGAGGTTCTTGGGTCAGAAGGTTGG
>JAKELJ010000867.1:0-13808 GCA_025594165.1 Tamias sibiricus
GAGGTGAAATGGTTTGGCAATTCAAAGCCTGACAGTGTTAGCATGGGTAGACGGTATCATGTACATAGCCAAGTGGGACAAGGCAATGTTAGAAAGGTGGAGCTGGGTGTGGGGGTGCCACCTGTAATCCCAGTGGCTTGGGAGGCTGAGGCAGGAGGATCACAAATTCAAGGTCTGCTTTAGCAATTTAGTGAGACCCTAAGCCACTTAGAAAGACCCTGTCTCAAAAAAAAAAAAAAAAAAAAAAAAAAAAAAAAAAAAAAAGAAAGAAAGAAAGAAAAGGGCTGGGGATGTGGCTCAGTGGTTAAACTCGCCTGGGTCCAACCTCCAGTACTAAAATAAATAAAGAGAAAAAAGATAGAAAGGCAGGGCCCAGATTATAAGGATCTTTGTTGGACTTGCAAAAAAGTTAGGGCTTTATCCGGTAAGCATTAGAAGTTATTACAAGACTTAGAAAGGGGGATGACATGAACAGATTTCCTTTCAGAAAGCTCCTTCGTAATTGTGGTATGGATTAGAAAGAGGTAAGACCAACTAGGCAACCAATTAGGAAATAACCATAGAGCCTGGGTGGGTGGGGATATTAAGGGGATGAACAAAGGCAAAAGCTGTGCTGAAGGAGAGGCAAGAATGGATCTGAAAGTTCAGCAGAATTTGGTGAATAATCAGATATGGGAATGGGAGAGAGAGGATTGGGTGGACCCCAGGTTCCTGGCTGATGTCACTAATTAGGAGAGAGGATACAGAAACTGAGCATTCCTTAGAGGTGGTGGTGATGAATGTCTTGAGTTTATTTTGGGACATTTTCATCTGATTACTTGTACTAATTAACTTCATACATTAATATGTGGGTTAGAATGAAAGTTCTCAGTAATGAAAAACTTCCTTAATACTGTTCAATTCTACAAAAAGTATTTAAATATCTTCCTTATTTCTTATAGGAGTTAGGAATAGAGGGCATTGTGGATCATAAATCCCTGAATTTCCTAAACAGGGTCATTCTCCTAAATTTTTATTCTTTTAACAAATGCAATTTGTTAATTATTTAATTGATATGACTTAATTTTTATATCTTGTAAGACTTTTGTGCACAAGCAAATTCATAACTTATCAGAAGGATTAAGATATGAATTCCAGAACTCAATACCCATTAGAGAACCATTTAGCGGTAAACGGCCATGATCTAAAGGTTTTCCTGGGATGTCCAGAAAGTGGGTCTCATGTTGAGTAGGAGGAACTAGAGAGGACTGCAGTGGGCATAGCTGGAACTGAGCGAGGCTCTAAAGGATGAACAGTTTCTGAAAAGTCAGACAGGGGCAAAGAGAACAGCATTAGGAGAGACAGGAAGGAATCCATGTCAGTGAGTTCAAGAGGGATGAAAGGCCTTGGCCTAGCCTGATTAGCCTTTGGACTCAGCAAGAGTGACTTAATTAATCTGACAGGTTGTCTGACTCCTATTACTGCTCTCCTGCATCCACATTCTCTTCAACATTCATTTTGTGATAGTTTTCCTAAAGTATAATGAAAATTTCTAGTTGTATGTTTTCCAGGTTGTTTTTCTATCCCTTTCCTGGCTTTTCTAAATTTGTATCTCATTCTGAATTTTAGCTTTTCTGGCCTTAGTGCTAAGAGCATTTAATAAATTTTAGCATTCCCTAACTGCGCTAGTTTCTCTTTTTGGTAACATCTCATTTGCTTGTGAGGTCCACATGCAGCCTATTGAGGCAATATAATTAAAACTCCCATTAGAGTTAACTGTGTAACAATGAGGTACTCATATAACATATCCTGAAGCTCTGGCTTCCTGTTCCTCTGAGGGTCAGGGACCCTTCTCTCTAGGGGGCCATACCTAGAGAGGTATGCTCAGGATTTTTCTGAACTACCTCAAAACATCACTTTGTGTTTTCCAAGTGGCTGGCCTTCACTTCTGCTCTTTGTTTATAAACAGGAGTTCCACACGTTTTGAAAATAGTTTATTCTTTAAAGCTGGTAAGCATTTTATGATTTGTGTTTTTGTTTTTGAACAAGCTACTGATGTCATTGATAGAGCACAATTGTAACTTAACTAGCCTCACTTTGATGGTTGATCATAAATTCTCATATTAACACAGTCCAAATTAAAGACATTTTATTATCTGTGTCTGTGTCTGTATCTACATAGGGTTACACGTATGTGAATTAAGAATCAGTAATTTCAAATTGGAAGGAAATATACAAATGAATTCTGCCTAAATCCTAATTTGTGCAGATGAAGATATATATGACTGGTAAATTGTTCTTTTTCTTGTACCCAAGAGACTAGTTCTAAATTTAAACTCAATCCATAAATAGTCTCTTTTCAAATATAATTTGCCATGATTCCATGCTCTGCTGGGCCCATTTCATGTTATGTAATGCTCTTACATCTATTGGCGGTGTCTTATCTCCTAAAAGTCTACAGACACTATGGAGGAAGATATTATGTTTTATTGGTCTTTTCATTTCCAACTGTACCTGCCCCAATTCTATCCTAGTAGCTGATGTGAAGTTGAACGTGAAGCTTGCAGGTAGCCCTGATCCTGCACTGAAATCAAGGAAGCAGGCATCAGGGTGATAGTTCTCCTTCAGGAGTGGCAGATTTTCTTTCGTTCAGGACACCTGTAGTTTTAGGTGGATAACCTACCTGTTCAGTGTTTGGAGCCCTATTGTCTCCATTCTTTACCTGATAGTTATAAAGCTGTGTCTCTATGCTGAAGCCCATCTTTCCATTGTTTTCCCAGGCCCAGTCTCAATTGCCTTGAACTAGACCAGATTTGCTAATCTCTAGTTTGGATCCAATTAGAGTTGCTGCCTTTTCTCCCACCTCTCAACACTGTGCTCCTCAGCCCTTCCTCCTCTTAGCATGTCCTATGGTAAACAATTTAGGAAACCAGGGGTAATTTTACTGAAAGCTAAATCTCTTCCTTGTCCAACACTTTTACATAAAATAAGTGGGGCAGGAAGATGTTAAATTATTTAAAAATATAAATTTGGACATTAATTATTCATTTGACAAATATTTACTAAGTACCTAACATCTACCATACCAGATCCTGTTTTGGATGCTGGGGATATAGCTGGAAACAAAACCAAATCCCTTCCCTCATAAGGTTTATTTACACTCTAGTCAAGGAGAGACCCAGAAAATGAATACATGGATAGATATATAATCTACAGTCACTGCTAAAATTTAGTGAATGATGTGATAAAACATTAAGCAGCAAGGAAAGGGGATAGGAAGTAACAGGAGGAGTTGCTAATTTAGATAGGATGGCTAGGGAAGTTCTGGACAGAGAGACATTTTGGAATCATCTACAGGAGAGTGCAGTTGTTCTGGAAGACAAATTGAGAAAGCATTCATAAAAAGGAGAATAATTGACAAAGAATTGACCTTTGGATTGGCAGCGTGGAAATCAATCCACTTGGCGGGGCCTGATTGGAATCACCTCCAGACAGAATGGGAGAGGAGGAAATGGAGAGATGCAAGTGCACTGTGCTTTTGAGGCACATTGCTGCAAAGGAAGCAGAAGGTGGGTAGCACCCAATGAGAGCTGTGGGACCAAGAGAAGCTTTTATTATCTCCAAGAATGGAGAAACCACAGCATTCTATGTGCAAACAAAGATGCAGTTAAGAAGGAAAAGAGATGATGCTAAAAAAGAGAGAGGTTATCTTATGGAGAAGAGGCAGAAGGATTCAGGGTGCATGTAAACCACATTTCCTTCTATAAAAATGCTGGGGCTGTGGCTCATTGGCAGAGCGCTTGCCTGGCGTGCCTGAGGCACTGGGTTTGATTCTCAGCACCTCATATAAATAAATAAAATAAAGGTCCATTGACAACTACAAATAATTTTTTAAAAACAAGTTCAGCCTTTTGGCATTTCTTTTTTTTTTTTTTTTTAACCTCATAAAAATATTTAATTATTATCTGTCAACTTCCAAGGTTTTTAAAAATAAAATTATTTCATTAGAAAACATATGAGCAAACATGCAGTATTTATAGTAACAGTATGAAGATACTAGTTTTTTTTTTTTTTTTTTTTTTGGTACCGGGGATTGAACTCAGGGGAACTCGACCATGGGCCACACTAGTATTTGATTAGAGAAAGGGTCTCACTGAGTTAAAGTGCCTCGCCATTGCTGAGGCTGGCTTTGAACTTGCGAATGTAGCCTCCCAAAGTGCTGGGATTAAGGCGTGCACCACACCTGGCTTGAAGATACTAGATTTAAAAAATTATTTCTTGCTGATGAACATATGCCTGAGAAACCATGAAATTATAGAGGTGCTCTCAGAAAAATAAGTAAATCTCTACTATTTAATTTGTAAGAAGTTACAGAGGCAGAGGAGAATAGAAAAATACTAGAAAACTCACACACAAAAATAAATTAAATACCAGAAAACTCACACAAAAAAATAAATCAAATACTGTGAGGTCACAAAGGAGTGTTACTTTCAGACCATGGACTTCTATGTTGAAATCAGTTATGGAATTTTGCATCTGATTGAAAATCAGAGAGAAATTTAGGCTAGTGTCTCACAGATTGGGCGTAAAGATGATGTGGTCTAGGAATAGAAAGTTTATGGTATCACACAAAAAATATGTGATACTTTCAACATAATACACACTGGCATCAATCACATTAATTTTAATTTGAAAAACGTCATCTTTAACTTTTGCCGTGGAACTTCACATGCCTAGAGAATGATGAGGACATTAAGGGTTGCATGTAAAACTAAAATCTAAAACAATCGTGAAAATAGAAGTGCATTTTCTATCACAGTGTTTTACCTTTAAGAGGTAAGTTCTTGAGAACAGATAACTCCTGAATTAAAAAAGCTAAAACTTGACTTACGAAGTCAAAGACCAAAAGAGGTGATAATGAACTTCAAAGCAGTAAGTAATTTCCATATGCATGTCAAGAATTTCTAGAGGCTGGGGTTGTGGCTCAGTGGCAGAGCGCTTGCCTCGCAGGAGCGCGGCCTGGGTTCGATCCTCAGCACCACATAAACATAAATGCATTGCATTGTGTACAACTAAAGTAAATAAATAAATATTTTTTTTAAAAAAAGAATTTCTAGAGAAATTTAGAGACATTAGTCTAAACTTCGATATAGTAAGGAAATGCATCAACTATTTGAAAAAAATAAGTTATTTATAAAGCATACATCACAATAGTTTCCATGTATCAGTTTTACTACAAAACTGAAACTCAGAATTCTTCATTTTTTCCCCTCACTTACCTATTCTTTAATTTTTTTATTATTCTAATTTGTTATACATGTTTGTAGAGTACATTTCATTTCATATTACATATAAAGAGCACAATTTTTCAAGTTGCTGGTTTTATATAAAGTATTTTTACATTTTGTCTTCAATGATATGTTTAGGATAATCATGGATAACTCAGTCTGCCATTAATCCTATCCTCTTGCCCCCTTGTCAATGGTAAAGTCAGTGGTAAACTAACAATTTTGGCAATTGCACATTTTATTTCTGGTCTGTTTTGCTTTCTTATCATTATAATTTGAAATTACACTGATAAATAAGATTGTTATGCAGAATTTTCAATGGCATTCCAGTGAAGTCAGTGGTGTCTTAATTAATTATTTGCAGTTTCTAATTCTAGAATAACTCAAAACTCTTACTTCTCAGCATTTGATAAGTAATCTATCCCATTATTTAATTAGACCTATATAATTAAAAAAAATAACAGCTTCCTTTCTGTTTCTGTGGAACCTCTGCTAAATGGGGCTTTAATTCTCTCAAATAACACCTCAGAGAAAACCCAAATGGGAAAAGTATGACCCTAATGGACAGAAAATACAACCTTTCCTGTTTGGGTTTTTCTTTTTATAGTACCTCAGTTATCTGTTCCTAGGATAAATAGAAGTAGAAACTACCGAAAAGTCAATCTACTTTTTACTTTTTCCACAGGATAAAAACTTTAATTAAGATAAATAAGAAACAAGATTTTCAGGACATCAGAGCTATGGTCATCAAGAACTTCTATACTCTTAGTGAATGTAAAACCTAGATTAGGGCAGTTGTGATACATTCCTATGGATGTCAAACTAGAGATTTTTAAATTTAGGGAAAAATACTAAAGATTACCTATTATTTTACACTTTATTTTACAGATGAACAAACTCAGTGACCAAGTGGTTTAAATAACAGACAAAGATGCAGAAGTGATATTGGCTGTGTTGGGTGAGTTTTTAAGTTAATAAAGAGAAAACTAAAATAGTATCAAAATAATGATGCTATTCCCTCATTTATTGAGTGATTCCATATACTGGGTACTGTGCTGGCCACTTCAAATTCATGATCTCATTTAACATTTACAGCATCTATATGTGGTGGAGAGATGAAATCTCAGTGTAGTTTTAATTTGCATTTATCTAACTGCTAGAGATGTTGAACATTTTTTTTCATATATTTGTTGACCAATCATACTTCTGTGACGTGCTTATTCTGTTCCTCAGTATGTGGTTATAGCAACAGAAAATGAACTAAAGACAGAAACAATTGCTATTATATTCTCATACAGCTCACCAGTTTGTATTTTAATGAATGATAATGAATTATTAAAGTCAATCAATTCAGTTGAAACTGGTAGATGTTCAGATGTAGTTTTTTGTTTTATTGTTATCATTGTTTTTTTTCTGATACAAACTGCCACATTTCTGATGCACCCAGTCATTACATTGGGGCAATTCCAATCTATTAAAAAACCAATCATGTCAAAGGCTTATGTCAACTCTGTCCTATAAGACAACACCTCTGTGCTCTACATCTTTGATATCGTACTTGTAAGACCTGGTAGCAGTAAGTAATAGCCACCCTAAGATGTGTCTGCCAATAGTTGAGAGAGAAAATTTGTGAAAATTTAGGTATCTACTGTCTCAGTCAAGTCTATAGGGTCAAGTTGTTTGCATCAAGTTGGGATATTTGGTTCAGAGCAAATCATTGTTCACCCTTGTTCCCTTCCATTAAGAAAGAGGAACAATGTTTAGCAGCATCTTGGATTTTTGAAGCAAGATGAACTACATTAGATCTTCTCTGACTCATTTAATCACCAACCAAAATTATTTCCATTGGAGCCCAGTGCAAGAAATACAAAAACAAACTCCAGGTTGGTCAGACTTCAGTATGAGAGGCTGCGCAACTTAAGCTTTTCTAAACCAGTGGACACCAAGGTGCTTGAGTGTCCAGAGCAGATGAGGAGTATGAATAGAGCCTACAGCAAGTCCAGATGAGAGAATCAGTATGGGTCCCTAGGATTTTAGAACAAGGCTCAGGCCTCTTTATAAAATGACTGCATTCCATTTGAAAAACAGATCATGACTTGCTCCTGGGGTTCTGCTAAGAGTGAATGGGTGCCATTGGTGTGCAAGTGACTTTTTGACCTAACTTTCCAATATGAACTGGTGGTCTCGTCACTGGCAATCATAAAGGAGATGTGCCTAGAGGTGGTTCGTTATCAAGTTAAAGTGTTTTTTTTTTGGTTTTTTGTTTTTTTTATGGTATTGGGGATTTAACCCAGGGGGAATTTACTACTGAGCTACATCCCCAGCCATTTTATGTTTTATTTTGAGACAGGGTCTCATTAATCTACTGAGGCTGGACTTGAACTTGTGATCCTCCTGTCTCAACCTCCCAAGTTGCTGGGATTACAGGTGTACACCATAGTGCCTGGCTAAACGAAAGTGTTATACATGGCATTGGGCCTTAGTGGATCCTAAAAGCAGTGGTAAAACATTCAAGAGGGGCTTAGCTCCCCCACTCCCATGAGTAGAAGGCCACTCATTCCCTTCTTCCCTTCAACTGGTACCTGTGGCTTCCTGGGAGATTCCTGTGCCTTGTTGCCTCAAGAGGAAAAATAAAATGTTTGTAGATGGTTCTGCTCCAAATGCTGACATCAGGCTTTCAGGGGTGACATGAGTGGCAGTAGCAAAGGGAAACCTTACCTCTAGATAAAGCTAAGCAGTAAATGCCCATGGTGAAATTTGCTTGGGGGGAAATACCTTGTTTCAGGAATTGCTCAGTTTTAAATATTATACTATTTGAAACACAAATAACATATTTGCATCAATTAGGTAATCTACTGAGTTGAACTGAAAAATGGACTCATTAGGTTAAAAGTATAGTCCAGTTTTAGAAGTAATACTATAGAAAATGGTGCACATTCTTTAATCAAACACCATCTGTATCAATCAACTATACTAGAGTAATGTTGTCTATCAAACCACCTAAAACAGTGGCATAGAGTACTACTATTTCTGGCTGACACATCTAAGTCAGTTGAAGTTTGATCCAACCAGGCTTCAGGAAGGCCTCAGCCCTGGTGTCTCTCATCCTCCAGGACTAGTGACCACCCATAGCATGCTCCTGTATTGGTGGAGGGCAGGAATTTAAAAGAGCCATCCCAAGACAAGCCTCTACTCATGGCCACTAAAATCCTATGAGCCAAAGTAAGGCACATAGCCAAGCCTATATTCAAGGGATAGAAGAATTTCTGACAGAGGAGAAGGTCATGGTGAAGATTTACTAAGCAATAATCTAATCTGCCATACCATCTGAGTTTAAAACTGGCATTTTTATCTTCAGAAAAAATATTATGCAGTATGCTGTTATCAAACAGCTGTAATAGTACAAATAGTTGATTCAATATAATTTAACAAACAGAGTGTTTTTGTTTATTGGGCACTGTGGTAGGTATTCAAGATATAGAAATGAATAAGACTAGTCCCTACCCTCAAGAAACTCAGAAGCAGAACTACAAACAAATGAATTCTATAAACAAATGAGAATTTGATCTGAGCAATTAAATAATTTGTTCAATATTATATAACAGACAAAACTGAAATTTAACCTTTTTGAGGGAGTTTAAATTCTGAAATCCTTTCTGTCATTCCTTGTAGCTGTCTCCACAGGGTGAGCACAGAGGTGATTCAATCTCATACCTCACTTTTGGTGAGATCCTCACATCTTTAAGGCAACAAAAGCCCAGTATCTTGGTGAATTGAGCCCCATGATAATGCATGTAGAATGGATTAAATTAGCTTTTCATTTTCCATAATCCTGCCCCTGTGACTGAGATTTCACATCGAAGTAACCTTTATAATAATTAGTAGCAAGTCTGATTTATATACCTATCTAAGGCAAATAGAGATCTTAGATGCTAGAGGATACTTTGGTCAGTTTGTAAAATATCTGAGTCACAGGCAATAGCCTTTTAGTGGAACATAAAGTATTTTGATAACTAAGGAATCAATTGAATGGACCTTTGGCTCCTCCATTCCAAAGAAGAAAAAGAACTGTGTGCAGTAACACGGTATCCTGAGGGCTGGAATGTATGTATATTCATGACTATCACCTCTGTTAGCTAATGCCATGGAGCTATTACTTTAATGTTTTATTTCAATACCGTATTAGTGAGTGTGATAACAGTTCCAATATGAAAGGGCTCTTCATATCTGTTCAGAAGAATATCCATAAGTTTGAAGAACATTTACCATAACCCTGTTAAGGCAAAATATAGGTACTATATTATCATTCCCATATTAAGAAAGAAAAACTAGAGAGAGAAATAAAAAAAAAAAATCCACTTAACTGGGTAAAGTAACAAGACAATGGAAAAGCCAAATATAGGGCAGGATTCTAATGATTACTAGCCTGGGGAGCAGACTTTTGGCATTTGAAACAAAACTCTTGGGAAATGTTAAAAGCACAAAAAAAATCTAAGCCCTAAGACTTAATTTTGTGTGATTTGTCATTAAGAGAGATTTAATGAAGACATTCAATTCTGGGATAAGAATCTAGATAATTGTGAATGTTAAAGAGGACTCAGAAGCTTGGTGAATAACAATTTTTCTGTTCCATCATTTTACTCAAGAGGATATTTGTATTCTGTTCATTTTCTACAGCGAGTTTCATGTCAGTTGTTTGGGTTCTAGATTTTTATTCAGTCCAGATATGGTTAGGGAAATATTAAATGCCAATATCTTGTCACTTCATTTCCCCCACCTTTTTCCCCCTAGTTCCTCAGCTTGTCAGAACTTGAAGGACCATTTTCAGAGATGCTCAGTATTAAACGTTGTCTCAGCATATGAAAGTTTCTTATACAGACAGAAGCTCAGTCAAAAGTGTAGACATTGCTTTCCCTCCTTGGTGCCTAAGTCCTGGAGGAGGGTTGGGCCTGTTAAATAACCATTTTTGTACCTGTTATCCAACCTCCCTTGTCCCTGCTTTCCCCTATCCTTCCTAGCCTCTGGTAATCACTGTTCTCCTCTCTTCTTGGAGGTCAACTTTTTTAAGTTTCCACTTAAAAGTGAGAATGTGCAGTATTTGTCCTTCTGTGCCTGGTTTATTTCACTTAGCATAATGTCCTCCAGTTTAATCCATTTTGCTGCAAATGATGGAATTTCATTATTTTTATGGCTGAATAATATCCCATATATATATGTATATATATATACACACACACACATATATAATTATATATTACCAAATACTATATAACAGATTTTCTAAATCCATTTATCTGCTGATGGACACACATTGGTTGAGTCTGTATCTAGGCTATTGTGAGTAGTGCTGCAATAGCATGGGAGTTCAGGTATCACTTTCATACATCGATTTCGTTTCCTTTGGATATAACCCAGAAGTGTGATAGCTAGGTTATATGGGAAATCAGAAACAGGGTCTCAAGTTTTTCTGTCTTGACAGGGAATTTCTTATCACAAAGGAAGGAGAGGTGATGGCATGAGGTTTTAGAATGACTTGTTCATGAACACATGTGAGCAGGCCACCAGCATAAAGAACTAGATATATCAAGAACTGGTATGTATTTACCTTTTTTCTTTTTGTCTGATTTTGAAAGAAACAAGTGAATGGAAAAACTTATTGGCCCTTTTGCTTTGGTTTAGAAGGTCAACTTTTTTTGTTATCAGAAAAGTTTTGGAAAAGTGTGGGAAAAGGGTAAGTTGAAGAGCAAGAGCAATTTCAGATGGAAATGTTTGGCTTATCTCTGTGCTAATAATGGACTCTACCTCATGGCTATGTTTGGAAATTTCTTCAGCCTGCTTAAAGGGCTGGAATTTATTAATTCAACTTACTGTAACAGTCAATTGCTAAATTATCTCTTCTGACTAAATAAATATTTTCTTAATTATTGCCGTGATTTGTAGGATTATTATTTTTAATGAATTCCTACAGAATACTTATATAATTTATACTATTGTCCTTTGGAAATTAGATGTTTTCTTCTTTAAGCATCCTGCTGTGTTTCTCTTCCTTAGGGACTGAATTACTTATATAACCTTTTTATTTGAAGGCATACTACTCAGTTTCTTTCTGGCTCTTAATAAAATCATTTATATCCTGTATTAGAAGTATGATTCAAACAAACTTATTACTGTGACTTTTGTCTCTTTCTTTCCTTTTTATTTTGTGGAATTGAATTAATATGCAAATACCTTTCTTTTCTATGAAGGACACTGGTTGTTCTATGGTGAATGTTTCTGATTTATTTGGATATATCTAGATACAATTTAGTTGTCATGATGGTTGGACTTTTCCTTCTCAGGGATAAATGTGTTGTGAAAGGGTTCTATACTTCTTTCTCCTCATGATTCAGATGGTATTGCTTCTCTGTCTTAAGGAGAATTTCAGGTATGATTCAGGCTTCTTTTGTTCTGTCATAAGGAAAGCAGAAATGATTACTACATGATAAGTACATGCAAATGAAAACTAGAAGTTGAGATGGATGAGCTGATTTTTCTAAGTGTCTTCAGAAGGTTAACTGCCTTCCTTCTGATCTCAGATCCTAGCTAGAGTCGTTTATTGGCTCCAGTGTCTCCCTATACTGACTAGATTAATTTTCTTCTGAGGAACAACAGTGGCTGAGAAACAAAAGGAAGCTACCTTATGATCTACTATGCCATGTGCTATGGGTGTACAGATAAATACAAATTTAAAATACAACTTCTTTTTATTGAGTTAACTATTTTTAGGAACTTTCCATATCCTTTCTAACCCTCACAATCTTTCAAGAGGGTATTGTTATCCTCATTTTACAGATCAATAAACAGAGGGATCAAGTGACTTGCCCAAAGTCACACAACTAGTAAAGAACTGAATTGTTATTTTTAACTCAGACTTGTCTGATTCCAAACACATTCTCCTATGTTATATCATTTGTTCTATTCATTAACTTGTCCTTCTATGAATAGGTCTTTGTTTCTGCCTTTAAAGGATTACATGTACATAAAATAACATGTATTGGATAATTCAATCTTCATGGAATGTTTAGATAGGCAAATCTGTATAGAAAGTAGATTAGTAGTTGCTCAGATCTGGGGTGGGGTGAAGGGAGTGACTGCAAATGGGCATAGACATTATTCCATATACTGTAGAGAATCTTTGTAATGGATGAAAGAGAGCATATTTTAAAACTGGATCTTAGTTCATGTTTTTCCATTTTAGAGATGAAGTTTTAACAGATCAATGCCATCAATTAAATTAATATTGCAAAGTTGAATTTTTCTAATTTTGTTTTAATGTGTTTATGAGGTTGTAAATTTCTTTTGGTTTCATAATCATCTAAGTGTTTAAGGAGTAAGGAGTTTAAATTATGCTTTTATTAAAATAAAATGTGTTATAGATTATTTTTAAAACTTTCCTCTAAAGGGAGTTCATAATTTACACAAGTGAGAAGTAATTATCTAGGAGCTAAACTACTAATCAGTGTCTCTTCCAAACTTGTCCTAGGGAACCCCAGTCTGTATTAGGGTGTGTTCTGGGTGTCTTACTCAGCAGAGGTGGAAATTTGTACCTCAAATCTCAGCACCACATGCAACTTATGTAGATTTTTATTCAGCAATGAAATATGAATTTCACAGTTTGTTAGTACAAACATAAGAACAGGAAATTTGGCCTAATGAGAAATGAAAATGTAAGTAGTTGAGCTTTTTGGAGAAAAAGCATTAGGCATGATGTTAGTGTAGAACAGGATTTTGCTATAGATTTTATTTGATGATTTCAAACTTTCTTTACAGTTATAACATTGCTCTGGTCACTGCTATAGGTAGCATAGGGAATAATGTCCACAACATTCAAGTCATTGCCTAATGTCCACTTACTTGATTTAATATTTTGAGACTTATTTGATAAAAATAAATTGGAGGTGTTGGTTGACCAGTTAGCCTTTTTCCTGACTGCCCCCCACCAAAGAAAGAGTGCCATTATATTTTAACTTAACAAGCACTGAGAAGCAGTAATTTTTTTCCCTTCTTTTTTTTTTTTTTTTTTTTTTTTTTTTTCAGAAAAACAATTGAGAAACCTCTGAATACAAGCACAGAGTCCAGTTTCTGGTGAAAGATGTAAGAACTGCATTTAAACCCTGTAAGCTATTGTACTGAAATTTAAATTTAAAGATCATTAACAATTTGATAAATAAAGGAGGTAAAAGGAATGGGAGAGGCATTTTGTAATTAGCTCAGTTTTTAACCAAAAATATTAAGTTTGTTATTGGTACTCATTCCAATTTTTCCTTTTCTATTTTTGTTTAGTATATTTGAAGTCACTTTTGTTATTCTGTACCTCCCCCATTGTCTCTCTCTCTCCTTTTCTTTATTTACTACTGTTTCTTCTTTCTTTCTCCCCTTTTTCCTTCCTTTTTCTCTCTTTCCCCACTTATGGACTATACTTGGGAATAAGAAGTAATTTATAGAACTGATGCTCTAGAGTGAGTGTGATTTAATCTAATTTGATATTCACTTAAAATGTGA
>JAKELJ010000868.1:0-13784 GCA_025594165.1 Tamias sibiricus
TTATTATTTCTTATTGTTCTTTTTAGACATATATGATGGTGGAGCATATTTTGCCTCCACAGTGAATTTCTTGTATTTTATGAGATCACAATGCAATGAAATTAACAGTCAACACAAAAATTGGCAGATAACTCATTTACACATGGAAATTAATTAAACAATACTCTTGAATGTGGATTGGATAGTAGTAGAAATGAGAGGGAGACATATATATATATATATATATATATATATATATATATATATATATATATATATAAAATTGCTACAGCATACCAATACTTTTGGAACGCTCTCAAGAGTTGTCATCAAAAACAATTCATAGTGATAAATGACTGCATAACAAAAGAGAAAAATCTCAAGAAAAACAATCTAATATTTTATCTCAGAATCTTTCAAAGCAGTAACAAAGTAATTTCCAAACCAGCAGAAGACAGGAAATAGTTAACATTAGAAAAATTTGAATAAAATAAGAAAGGAAAAATTCAGTGATTCAAAGTAACAAAGAATTCGTTCTTTGCAAAGATAGAAGAGGGTGATCACTTCTTAGTCAAACTAACCAAAAGTAAAAGGAAGTAGACTGTAATGAACAAAATTAGAGAAGACAAAGGAGGTATCATCACAGATATCTCTGAAATTCAGATGGTAATCCAAGACTAATTTGAAGACTTATATTCCAATAAGTTCATAAATCTATAAGGTACTGAAAAATGACTAGGCACATATGATCCACCTACTTTTGAACCAAGAGGATGTGTCACACATAACACAAGATGTCAATCAACAACACTGAAGCTCTAGTAATAGTCTTCTAGAAAAGAAGATTCCCAGACCAGTTGAATTTCCAGCTGAGTTCTACCAGACACTTAAAGAATAACTAAAGCCAATGCTCAAATTTTTCATTGAAATAGAATGGGAAGGAAAAATCCCAAATTTATTCAAACTCTTTGTGTTTGCTAATGTCAATATCACATATCAAGAAAACTAGAACCCTCACCAGAAAACCTCAAGATTTGAAAATTAGCATCCTGGGGTACTCATCTCACTCTGCCTGCAACCAAGTAACTCTGAGAAGTTATCTTACATGTCAATTTTCTCACCTGTACTTTCTAAGGCCCTTCATCAGTGGGCTTATGATAAAATCTGTGAGCCACAATATCACTATTTATAAGTTCCTTAGGGAGAAGCTTCAATATACCAGAACACATGGCCTAGGATGTGATTTTTTCACCTGTCATGTTCTGGTAACTATGGAAATGTTCTTGGCAGAGGACAGAATTGTCTCCTATAACTCTGGTATTCTCTGCATATCTGCATCATAAAGACCATGCTTGGAACTCACTAGAATTTCCTTTTAATTGCTACTCTGCATTACCTTTAGCAATGGCTGCCCTCTTCTATGAGAACATTTTACTCATAATAAAAACTTCTTGTGAATGACTAAATGGCAGGTGCTGTTGGGCATTGTTGAGGATGTAGGTGACAAGGTGGCACACCAACAATGTCCCAACAAGTACAGAGTTTCTCCACGAGCAGGTGGTGTGAAGTCTAGAGCCAGCCTCCCTAAGTGTCTGGGCCTCAGATGCTGCCCTGGTGGATGGCTTCCTCTATGCTCCTCAGCAGGGGTGGCAGGCACTTGCATGGTCAGCTTTGATGTTATTGTGGGACAGAGGAGGCTGGAAATCCAGGCATTAGTAGGAAGCAAGTTTATTGGCTGCATCCAGGTTCAGAGTGGGGGCTTTTACAAGAGGTGATCAACCACTCTGAACCCCTAGTTCATGAAGACTGACGGCCTTATACCCAGTGTGTAGGGGAGGGGCTGAGAGGCTAACAACCTGCAGAAATCCACACAAAGCAGCTTTATCCAGAAGAGTATAAGCCAGGCCTATATGCAAAATCAAGCACACTCAGAAATAACAGTGCCCAGAACAGGGAGAGTTCCCTTCCCCTTCCCTCCAGCCTGCTAGCTCCAGAGGACCTGACTACTGTCTATTGAAATGCAGTCACTTCTGTGAAGGCCCTGGGTTACTTTCTTATCACATTCTGCTTCTGCTACACACCTCCATCCTGAAAACTGTGTTGCAGAAATTCTTGCTGATAGTGTAAGAACTGTTATGGTGAGGGTCTCTGCAGAAGCTTAATTAAGATTTTCTGTGGAGGAGGGGATGCCACTACAATGCCACACTGCAGCTGAAAAGCCCTCTCCCTAATGTATTTTCACCTGGTGTGGAGAATGGAGGACAGGAAGGGGTTGTGGGTCTAGGAAGTGGAAACTGCCTCCTCTGGGTGTCCTGACCTGAATTCTAACCAACCCTGGCAGGTATATCTGACCACCTCTAGACAAGGTCTGTCAACTCCTGAGAGCTGGAAAGCTTCACATTCCCTTGCTACCTGAGGCCCAGGTCTGTTCTTGAGAAACAGGAGGTGTAGTCTCACTCTGAGATGGATACATGGAATATAGAACTACCTACAATTAGGTCATGAAAAGGTCAATTCATTGTGTGTCACAGAGCGGAAAGTGTCTGGCAAGATCATCTTTTCAAAAGTGCATGTAGTTATTTTGAGGATCTGCTGGCCAGTCCAAACCTCCTAGACTTGTCATGAGAAGAAAGAGGAAAATTCAAAGGACACACAACGATAGGTGTGCAGCTTCTAGAAGTCACAGGCGGGCTCTTCCTGTGAGATTAGACAAACACACCATCCCTATCTTCCTCAACCAACCAAAATCCCTGATCCTAATTCAGGCCTGGTGAGGGATTCAAGCCTGTTTGAAAGCTTCCAGGCCTGGTGCTGGGCTTCAGGAGGCCAGCCAGTGTGTGGCTGGTTTTCTCTTGTTCAGTGATCAGGGCGTCCATGTGGACACTTTCCCTCCTCCCACCCCATCTTCCCTTTCTCTGTTCTAGAGGTTTTCAGGAAATTCCATTCTCCATGTCCTCCCCATCTAAGCTGCGGTCAGGGAATGCCCAGGGCATCCTGTGAAGCAGTAAGAGAGTAAAATCACACTGCTGCCTAAAATCAGTCTTTCACAGCCTTTCCTTAAAATCATAATTGAAGTCTGAAAAGTGCAAATATTTGCTACAAATGAGCTTTAATCCTATGAAGATGTCCTGGGTTCATTGCCATAATTTAACCCAGTAATTTCCCAAAAAAAAAAGAAAACTACCTCATCTATTCCAAGATTTTTCTGATGCCTTACTTCCTGGGCAGGTGTTTCCCCACTACAGCAAACACTTCCTAGAATTTCAAATCTGATACTAGCATTTACTTTATATTTTTTTCTTAATCATAATATTGATCCCAGTCAGGGTGGTGAGTCCACCTGTCCAAACCACAATCTCCAGGTAGGTGACCAAACATCAAGCTGGGTGTGAGCACATGGCATCCAATGACCACAGAGCCCTTCCATGTAGAGAGCTCACCCTACAGAGCCTGGCTGGGCAGCTGGACTCAAGGAGAACTGCAGAGGAGGGAATCCTGAGGCCCAGGCCACCCCCACTCTTGCCTGAGTGTTTCAGGCTGGCCATGCAGACAGCCTGCCTGAGCACCTCTCAGGTCCAGTTTCCATCCTCACCTGCCTTTCCCCAGAGAGCTCACCATGGCTAATGGGCTTCTTTTCTGCCTCTCTGCCCACAGCCATTATGCCATATCCCATAACAGGACAGTTGGGATGGCACAGGTCCCACCAGGTCTGCCAAGAGTGTACCTGGGAGAAGTCAACAGCAGACAGAGACATGGTAGGATGGATGATGGGTAACTCAAAATGAATGAAGAAACAGAGCCAGAGGAGGTGGCCTCGGAATGGTCCTGCTACACATGCAGAGGAAGAACTGATGGGAATCCACCTTAGGAGGCCAGACACACGCTGGTTTAAAAACCAGATGAGGATGCATAGTAAAATCAACTCCAGCCCAACACCCAAGAAGAACTAGTACTGGTACTGCAGAAACGTCCTGGCAGGGGGAAACTGAAGGGCAATGAAGGAGCCCTAATTGGGAAGGGCTGTTGTAGCTAGCTGGAAGCCATATGTGATTGCACCTGTAGGCATGTCCCGAGTTAGGAGAACGAATTCAACGTCACCTCGGCAGAATCATGGAACGAAAGCTGAAGAGCAAGAAGCAGAAGAGAAACCATAGAAGGTAAACTGGTCAGAGTTACGAGGCTCCTGAGGAAGACAGAAGACAGAAGAAAGAAGAAGGAAGAAAGAAGGGGAAAGGCTAATCTTTCTCTAAGCTAAGCTTTACTCTGGACTCTAAGCTAAGGGACTTTAGCTAAGCTACTCTAGGAGAAGAAAAATCTTTCTTTCCCTCTGTGGAAAAATCTTTCTTTCCCTCTCTAAGCTCAGCTTAACTCTGCCCCCAGAGTTTTTAGACGGTACCAGGCAGCTTACAGGCAAGGCACAATGGGAAACCACACCTAGAGCCTTGGATTCTTAACTAGAAGCCCATCACCACTAGGGACAATGTCACAAGAATCTCCAACTAGATATACCACTTGAAATCCAGCACAAGATGAAAGCAACCAGCAGTTTACTCAAGAGGAGCAGCACAGTGAAGGTCATTTGTGAAAAACACAACAAATGTGCTTTAGTGGGAGACCCTGACGGCTTTCCTCTAAGACCTGGATCTTGGCACAGAGGGGCCCCTCATCCATCCACTTCCACAAAGGGCTGGAAACCTAGCCAGGGGTTTAGCCAGTAAGAATGTTGAAGAATATTATCCAAGTCAGGAAGGATGAAATCACTCATGTCTGTTGGTGAATGATGTGAACATGCAGAGTCTGAATATGAAAGAATAAACCAACAAGAAAAAAATCAAGCATGTCAGTGGGAAGGCAAGAACTTTAGAAGCTTCTGCAAAGCACAGGAGTTTAGTAAGTTCAGGGAGAGAGCCTAGAGTTTGGGTGAAGCCCACTGCTCCACTTCTCTGGCAGGGATTAGTACCAAGAAAATAGAGCTCAAAAACCTTAACATCCCAAAAGAAATTATAATCCATTTATTATATGGAAAAGAGAACTAAACAAACACTTCTCAAAAGAAGAAAAACAAATGACCAATGAATATATGAATAAAAGTTCATATCTCTAACAATTAGGGAAATGCCAATGACTGTGAGATTCCCTCTCACTTCATCAGAATGGCAGTTATCAACAATACAAATAATAATAAGTGCTGAAGAAAACATGGGGAGAGGACTCTCACAGGTCGTTGCTGGGACTGCAGATGAGAACTACCCTAAGGAAAGCAGGGTGGAGGTTCCTCAGAAGAACAGGCTTGAGGCTGCAGAGTGACCCAGCTCTCCTGCTGCTTGGTATTATCTCAAAGACCTAAAGTCAACACACTACAGTGACACAGCCACTGCAGTGTTTATATAGTGTAATTCCCAACAGCCAGGTAATGGAACCAGCCCTCGTGCACATCACTAATGGATGAATAAAGAAAATGTGGATATATACCAATAATGCAGCTCTACTCAGGCATTAGAAAGGTGAAACAATGGTGAATGGATGGAGCTGGAGAGCATTAGGGCAAGATAAATAAGAAAGACTCAGAGAGTCAGTGTTGAGTGTTTTTCTGTCATATGTGGAAGCTGCAACAAATAAGGAAGATAAAGGAAGTTGAATCCCAAGAAAATAGAAGACATCAGTTGGGAAGCTGAAGGTGACTAAGGATGAGGGAGGAAGGGACAGGAAAATGGAGGAGCCAGGAGTGAACTAAGTAGATATCATTGGTAAATTCTGTTTCACTATGAATTCTGCCCACGTAGGAATGTACAATACTGTGAATTGCTGGAATATATATATATATATATTATTATATATTATAATATAAAAATATATTATATATATTTATGTATATATATATATAGATACACTTGTACATATGCACATACATAGTATTAAATTAAATATAAGTATAGAAACATGGAAGACAGATCAGTTCGGGACAGTAATTGGGAGTTAGGAGGGGAAAGACAAGGGAGGTACTGGGAGAGAAAAAAACTTTTGTATTTAATTAATGTTTGTATTTATGGGAAAATGAATCCCAATAAGCATATGTATGAAGCACTGTTTTAAAAAAAAAAAAAAAAAAAAAAAAAAAAAAAAAAAAAACATTACAAAACCAGAATAATTATCTTCAGAGACATCAAAGATAAGTGTAGACCACAAGGCCAGAGCTCCCCCGAGAAGATGTTACCTGAAGAGCCCCCAGATGAAGAAAACCAGCCCCCACCCAATCTGTACCTGCTCCTGTCCTGACCCTGAGCTCCCTTTATGCTGAGTGCCCCCTGCTGGCCCTGGGCGCTCTGCAGGGATGTTTGTGCCTGGGCTCACACTGAGGTCTCCTCACTGTGTCTTTGGCACAGTAATAGATTGCTGTGTCCTGGGCTCTCATACTGCTCATTTGCAGGTACAGTATGTTTCTTGTGAAAGACCCCAGCCTCAGCTCTAACAAGTTCCCCATTCCTGTAAGTCTCCCCAAGGCACATATTACCAAATAACTGAGTGAGGACAAGAACAAGTTTAGCCATGATTTAATAACAGTCACTTGACACCCTAAAGGAGAACAAGGAACAAAAATAGAGAAAATGAATCTTAAGAAACAAACTGTTAAAGTTACCAGAGTGCAGAAATAAGGGCGAGTCTAACGTTTGTGTTTTTTTTCGGAGAAATCAAGAGGAACCAACAGCTATGACCCTAGGTAGACCCCCGAGCTTGATTTAAATTAGCCAATGAAATGCTTGTTACTATGTACCTGCTTATGTATCCCTTGCACCCTATAAAAAGGCTTGTAACCCAGAGCCCGGTGTGCTCAGTTAGCTGATGCTGCTGACCACCCGCAGGCGCCTGTGTAAGAATAAATACCCTCTTGCTGTTGCATCCAGTGGTGTGAGTTTGGATTCTTGGATTTGGGGATCTGTGGGTCTTTCACTTGGAGTTGTCTCAGGAGATGGTGAATCGATCCTTCACGGAGTTGGCATAGTTTATGTAATGACTATCATAATTAATAAGTGAGATCCACTCCAACCCCTTCCCTGGAGCCTGGGGACCCAGTGCATGCCATAGTTACTGAAGGTGAATCCAGAGGCTGCACAGGAGAGTCGCAGGGAACCCCCAGACTGCACAAGACCTGCCCCAGACTCGACCAGCTGCAAGTCACACTGGACAACTGCAAACACAGAGGCAGCCTGGTCAGAACACTGCCACTCCTCCACTCTTTCTCTCAATCCTTTCTACTCACTCACACACTCACTATCTCTTGTTCTCCATTAATTACCTTTTAAAAGAGCCACAAGAAAAACCCAGCTGAGCACACTCTCCATGGTGAGCAGCTGTGTTCAGTCCTGATCACTGAGTGGGCTGAGCTGGGAATCCAGCCTGGGCTCCCCTGCAGAGCTTCAAGTCAGGATGGGCTGGTTTTCATGAGCAAAGGGCGGCCCTATTTGCATGTCCTCCTGCTATATAGCAGCTCTGAGTGTGGGCCCAGGTAGAGAAGCACTGAGAACAGATGGGAGTGTCATGGGCTGCAGGGTAGATAGAATAGTATTCAGGAGGTTATCATTTCTTCTAGTCTTTTTTTTTTTTTTTTTTTTGTGTCCATGATCTCTATTTTTTAAATATATACAAAAAATCATATGATGGAAGGATCAGTGATATCAATGGTCCAAATGTAAAATCACACACAGAAGCAGGTGTGATTGTTCAGTGTGCCCTGCAGATCATATGTGTCAAGAACAAGTTGAGTATGTGGGCTTTTCTCTCACTGTGGACAGGACTGCTCCTCAGACCCTCTTCCAGCTCCCTGTGGATACACTTGGTGATGTCTTCAGAGTTTTATTTTGTGAATGTTTCACACTTGTTGAGAGCTGAGTTCACTCAGGCTGGAGCAGACTGTGGGTTAGGACAATCTCAAGGTAAGAGATGATGCCCTGGTGTTTGACCTTCTGACTGATTTCATGCCATGTGCAGGACCAGAATGGGCAGAGAGAAGAAGTGCAGGAAGAGCTGGTGCTCTGCACTTTGACCAGCAGAGCAGCACATTTGTGGTGCTTCCCAGGAGATGTAGCCAGGAGGCTGAGGCCAGCAGCTTTACTGAGATTAGTCCAGGGATTTGCACCCAGAGGATGGAAGGTGGTTTCAGGATCCCAGGAATCAACAAGACTCAGCCTCCACAGCTCATAGACAGAAATGAAGATTTGAGGGACACTCCAGTGCAGGGCATTTGGGAGAGAGTTCCAGGCTTCCTGACCCAGGACAGACCAGGGCATGATTTCCCCTGTTTTGCCAGCAAGGTGCTCAGAGATTTTCCCAGCCCTGGTTCAAGGGAGGCCAGGACCTGCCCCCCTGCTGAGGCCCACCTTGTCCTCAGCCACACCATGATGACTTTGCAGGCAAGAGGTACAGGGTCAAGGAGGCTTACATGAATACTTGAAAGGAATGCCTCAGAGTCAGATAGGGTGTCTGGGAACAGAGTCCCAGCTAGCAGCCCTGGCAGGTGATGCATAAAACTGTAGATGAAGCCAGGGTTGCTGTGAAGACCTCAGGAGCAGCGGAGCCAGTAGTGAACCTTCCTTGCCCAGGAAGCTGCAGGCTGCAGGCAACGCTCAGTAAGCAAGAGGCCAGGGGGCCATATCCAGCTGGGCTGTGTGTCCTGGTGCTGCCCAGAGCCCTCACTGCTCATCCCCCACAGTGGCCATGAGAACTTTCATGAAGCACTAGGTTTTAATATCAGTCCTGCTGGGCTTCTGTCCCCTTCAAACATGTCTCCATTTCCTTTCAAATGGGAATATTCACCACTGCCATAGAACTTGGAAGTATGGAATACCTCTTTGATTTTAAGGGCAAACAGTACAGTTTTCCCTGAGTCTTTGCACTTGACTGCTGAGCTCTGCTAGAGCATTTTTGCTTTTGGGATGAGGACTGAAATTGATCTGCTTTATGAGATGGACGTGAATGTTTAGTTGTGCATAATTGAACTCCCAATTTTTCATGTGCTAAGGTCGTTCTGCAGCCCCTTGGGCTGTTGGTGAGTGGGGTCCCTTAGGACACGGAAACTCATATAATTTATGCCAATCACTGTGAACATGCCTTGTAAGGTCCGTTGTCAGATTTCAGTCTCTTTCTCACTTCTTTCAGATTCCTAGAAACGAGGTGTGTGGTTTTTTCCCACAGTGAGCTCTCTGCAATTCTACCTGGCACATACAGGAAAGATGTAAATGCAATGGACTCCTCTTACCATAGACTAAACCATTGGAAGTCATGAGCCAAAGTAAAGCTTCCTCTTCATGTGCTGATAGTCTCAGGCATTTGCCACAGGCATGCAAACCAGATGGACCAAATTTAGATATAGTACTAGGAGAAAAGTCCAGGCCTGAAGGACAGACTATCCCTTACCTCATTCTCATGTCAATATAAGAAGCTGGCCTCACAGGAGCAGGCCTGGAAAGTGGCTGTGGTGGTGAGGAAGGGCAGGAGGGAGGGAGGGGCTGAGATAGGGGCGCATGGCCATGGCTGACACAGGAGCAGCTTGTCTGTTCTCCCCAAAGGGTGGCTGTGGGCACCATGCTCACCCTGCAAACCCAGCAGAGCCAGCAGAAGTGATCAGGAGGGCTCTCCTCCCAGGAAGGAGAGTGTTAGATGTTAGGTGGACCACGAGTCCTGAGCTGGCGAATATGCCATGCTTGGGCACTCAGACCACTGCTGCTTCTGCCTTCCCAACATATGCAGCTGGTTTTCACAAAATAAAATCACATTCCTGTGGTGTGGCCACATTTTGGGGGGGGGGGGTTTTTTGGGTTTTTTTTTTGTGTTGTTTTTTTTTTTTTTTTTTTTGGTTTTTTTTTTTTTTTTTTTTTTTTTTTTTTTTTTGGTGTTTTTTTTTTTTTTTTTTTTTTGTTGTGAAGAGGATGGAGCAAGCACAGGGGGCCCCGGGGTCCACCTGGTACTACAAAAGATCATAAAGTCACTTGATTACAATTTTGAAATTTCAAGGAAATTGCCCCAATGTCCCAGGATCAGGCAGTTATCAGAAGGTGGAGATGGAAACTGAGAGAGAAGCCAACAGACATGCAGCACAGGAAAGCACCACAGGGCACAGTGAACATCAGAATGCACTGTGGCATGGAGCAGGTCATAAGCAGTTTCCACACAGCCACCAAAAATCAGTCAGTGACCATTTCCCTGGAAGTTCCCTGACCAAATTCAAAGAGAAATCTCCACACGTCCAGCAGAGTACAGCTGAGGAGAAGGACACTGCTGCCCACCCCTGCCTCTGAGCAAGGAATCATGGGGCAGAGGATCCTGGACACTGCCCTGAGTCAGGTCAGGCTCACCTCCCTGCTTTCTGCAGGCGGTGGGGATCTACATGGTGGTGGGGTGAAGCCAGGGGACCAGGACTGTTGGGTGGTGCAGCAGAAGGGTTGGAATTTCTCAGACTATAAGGTCAGGCATGAAGCCCTCATTCGTAATCAGAGACAGGGAGTCCTAAATGCAGCAGTCCCTCCTGATGAAAAATTCAGCAGACTGACTTTCAGATGATGGTCATGATGCTGATGCTTCCATTCTCCAAAGACACTTGAGTTGTGTAGACTTAAGTCTAAATTTAGTTTTGTAAAAGGAGTGTTTGCCTTTCAGGGAAATTCATAAGAATGTGATTTAGAGAATAAATATTCATTAATGTAGAAAAATTTAACAAAGAATCTTGAAGGAGCCCTAATTAGGAAGGGCTGTTGTAGCTAGCTGTGGAAGCCATGGGTTTCCACCTGATATGTATGTTTCGCAACCTGTAGGCACCCCGCAAACCTGAAGGTATATAACCGGGTGAAGCGGTCCCCGAGTTAGGAGAACAAAGAATTCAGACAGTCGGGCAGTCACTCGGTCGGTCAGAAGAATCAGAGCGGCCAGAACGTAGGCAGGAGCGGTTACAGAAACCAGATAGAAGACAGAAGAGAGAAATGACTGGTCAGAGTTAGGCCGAGGCTCCTGAAGAAAGACAGAAGAAAGAAGACAGGAAGACAGAAGAGAGAAGAAAAGAAGCTCTAGTCTTTCTCTAAGCTAAAAGCTAAGCTCTATCTTTCTACTCTACTCTAAGCTAAGAAGAAAAGCTAAGCTCTATCTTTCTTTACTCTAAGCTACTCTACTCTAAGCTAAGAAGAAAAATCTTTCTTTCCCTCTCTAAGCTCTAAGAAAGTAGAAGTAAAAGTTAGTAAAAGCTTAAACTCTGCCTCCGAGAGTTTTTTCCTATTCCCGGTTTTCGGTACCAGGTAGCTTACAGAATCTGTTCAATGCTAGGGGCTTGGACATTCCACAGTCCTCTGCAGCAGATGCATTGCAGGGTCTCTTGAGGTTCTATAAGGTAGAGAAGAAGAGAAAACTCCACAAGCTTACAGAAAGCCCCTCACTCCCAGCTTTCTCTCTGCACCTGATAGTTTGGTCCCTTATGTTGCTCATGGCTCCCCAGTGCACCTGCTTGTCCTGAGCTCCACCCCTGGTCCTGAGCTTTCCATGCTGGTCCTGATTTTCTGCTACTGATTCTGATCCCCCTGCTGGTCCTGAGCTCCCTGCTGGTTCTAATGCCCTTCTTGTTCTTAGATACCATTCATGGATGCTAGTGCTGAGGTCACAGCATATTCCCTCACTGTGGGTCCTGCACAGTAATACACGTCTGCATGCTTATTGGTCCAGAGCTCAACTGCAGGGAGACCTGGTTCTTCTATGGGTCTCTGGACATGATGACTCAAATCTTCAGGGAGGGGTTTTGAGTTTAGCCTCCATTACCATCAGTGAGCCCCATTCACTGCAGCCCCTTCCCTGGAGGCTGATGGATACACCTCCAGCAGTAACCACTGGTGATGGAGTACCCAGAGACATCGCAGGTTAGGGACAATGTCTGCAAGTGCTTCATAGCCCTGGTCTGACTCTTGCAGCTCCATGTTGGAATGCACCCTGGGGACAGAGATCCAGAGTGAGTCTTTAAGTCAGATGCAGCTGCCCCACGTTTTCCTTCCTGAATCCCTGAGACACATCTCAGGGCCTCCAGCAAAAGGAAGAAGAAACATATAAGGTTTTTCTGCTCAAAGTTTTCCTTGTCAGGTCTTTTATGACAGTGACCTAAAACTGACTCATGATATTACTAAAAGACCCAGAGTTCAGAAGCAGCAGAATCTGAATATTTGTGGGTCATAGAGCAAAGTCTTAGTCCTTTATTGCCTATAGCAGTTACCCCCAGAGTGCGCAGATACTAATGTTTTCATTTTTTTTCCCCATTTTTACTGAGGCAAACAGGCTTATCACTGGCCATGGCAGGTGAGATGGGTGGTGAGGGCCAACTGCCTCTTTCCACAGTGTTCTGTGGCTGCAAGATCACAGGACAGAAGATGGCCATGGATTCCCTAGATCCAAAGGCAACCTCCAAGTCCTACCCTCAAGGGCCCTGCTGTGGTCCTTATCCCATGCAGGAGATGACAGCATGCACCTCCTAGTGGTAGCAGGTTGGGTTTAAGTGCCAGCACATGAAGGAGAAGATGTCCCTTCCTTCAACCCCCTGTCAATTCCACAACACCCATCCCAATGTGCTAACTACACAAATTCCTTACCCAGGACACAGGATTTTCACTCACTCCAGTACCAAATTTAAAGTCTGTGTCCAAAGTCTCACCTAGCCCCCCATCTGGGTCAGGTGTGGGTGCCACCATGGGGTCATGGTCCTCAGGTTGAAGCTAGTGAATCAAACACATCATGTGCTGCAGAAACCATGCTGGACCCGGCATAGGATTGACACTCCATCACTATTCTAAAGATTGGACCATGAAGTTCCATGCCAGCTGGACCAGCCTCAACCTTAGGGTCTCAGAAGGCCCTGCTGATATGACACTGGCCACCCTTCCTCACTGGACAGGTGCTGGACTCAGACTCCAGCAGCCCCACTAAGTGCCCTTCTGGGGTAGCCAAGGTGAGGTCCCTCCTGCCTGTGATTGTCCTGCCTTCAGCTCCCCGAGGCTGGCTCTGCATGCTGGTGGCTCTGCAGGTTGGAGTGTGGGGAAGGACCTCCTCACTGTTCACTCTGCACTCCTCCTTGGTGCCAGAGACCAGCTCCGGCTGGGGGGGGGGGGTTGAGGACCAGCCGTCGGCTGAGGAGGTGAGAGAAAGACCACGCAGCACACAAGTCTGGAGGCTAACTCTAACTTTACTTCTTTTACCGAGTTTTTATAGCCCAGACAGCACAGCCTTTTGCATTACAGCTTTTGAGGTTACATTAAAGAATTTCAGAGTTATACATTATGAGGAAACACGTTACATTAAGGAATTTTGGGGTTATACATTCTGAGGGAAAACAGGATATTGTTCTAAGTACATTTTACTGATTAAACTTATCTAAAACCATAAAGAAAGCAATATATTGATCAATCTTAAGTGTCAAGAACAAAAACTCTTTTTTACCTAAAACTATTTTTTTACAGCTTTTTAAGATCACTCACAATGTCCCACACCTTGATTGCCCTAATACATCATAGCTAAACCTTGACTGAACTCAGCTTACTATTGTTTCTTATAATAACTTGTTCTGAATTAGAAAGAAGGAAGTACAGCTATTTCTCAGAGTGAAGTTAACAGGTAATTAATCCTTTGATCGGGTGTTAGATCTAAGGGGTCTCTACCATGGAAAACTTATATCGATATATCTTAAACTAATATCCTATGCTTACCTAAGATAAAAGAATCCTTATCAATCACAAGAAAGCCTTATAACTATAACTTAAAACCTTATAACTATAACTTAGAAAGTCTGA
>JAKELJ010000869.1:0-13768 GCA_025594165.1 Tamias sibiricus
AAAACTCATATCTGGAAAATCAAGGGACCCAGGATGGACAAAACAATCTTGAAAAAAGAGGAACACGAAAACTTGGAAGACGCCCACATGTTTCTTTTTTTTGGTACCTGGGATTGAACCCAAGGTGCTTAAACCACATTAGCCCTAGCCCTATTTTATATTTTTACTTTAGAGACAGGCCTCACTGAGTTGCTTAGCACCTTGCTAAACGTTGCTGAGGCTGGCCCTCCAACTTGCAATCCTCCTGTCTCAGCCACCAGAGCTCCTGGGATGACATGCGTGTGCCACCACGCCTGGCAACTGCCACTTCTCTGTTCAAAGCTTTCCAAATCCATGCGGCTCCAAAACAGAGACTGCGTGGAGTCAGGAGGAGACAGACACATGAATCAGTGGAATGGAGCTGGGAATCCATAAAGATGCCTCATGGCAGTGACTTTTGACAAGGCTGCCAAGAAAATTTACCCGCAATAATCTTTCAGCAAATGGTGCTGGGCCTTTGGACTCCACCTGCCAAGGAATGAAACTGGACTCCTTCTCTACACCACGGTACAGATGAACTCAAAATGGGTCAAAGAGTTACATATAAAAACTATCAGACTCCTAAAGAAAAATTCAGCATGTGGTGAATCTTTGTGATCTGGGGCTAGGCAAAGCTTCCTTAGACATGGCACCTAAAAAGCACAAGCCACAAAAGAAAACATAAATACACTGGATTTCATCAAAATTTAAAACTCTGGTCCTTTGCTATGATGGTACTGCAATTTATGGCAAGGGAGGAGGGATGAGAGGAATGAAGGAATGTTAAATAGAAAAAATAGGGGGAAGAGAGGGAGGGGACAAGCAGATAGGAACAATGGCAGAAGGAGTTGGGACCATCAATACAGTAAGTACAGGCATAAAAACTCAAAAGTGTGAAATATACTTTGTGTAAAAACCATGACTTGGGATAAACTGTGCTCTTTATATGTAATATAATGGAATTGCACTCTGCAAAGCAGTGTATAATAAATAAATAAATAAAATTTAACAAACAAACTAAATAAATAAAGTTAAAAAAAATTTTAAAACTATGGTACTGCCAACGGGTGCATGTGGGTGGAGAGTGCGGTGGGGGGTGGCAGCTCAGTGTCGAGCACCCTTGCCTAGCCTGGGTAAGGCCCTGGGTTCCTTCCGCAGTCCTGCAAAGAGGGACCTGAACGATAAAAAAAACAACTAAAAAAGGACACTCCCCAGAGAATTAAAAGACAGCCTTAGAATTCTTAATTAATTGATTCTGTCTTAATTAAGGCAGGATGGGATAGACTGACAAATCACAAAGTGTACAGCTGATTCACGGGCTTGTCTGCAGAATTACAAAGGACCGATGACCCATTTTAAAAAATGGGCAAAGGATTTGAAAAGACATTTCTCTCAAAGTGGATAAACAATGACCAAGAAGCATACAGAACATGTTCCCCATCACTGATCCTCAGGGAAAATACTAAATCAGAACCACACCTGTAATCCCAGTGATGCAGGAGGCTGAAACAGTTTTATTTTTATTTATTTATTTTTTTGGTACTGTTAAAATGGATTGAACTCAGAGGCACTCGACCACAGGGCCACATCCCCAGCCCATTTTTTGTATTTTATTAGAGACAGGGTCTCACTGAGCTGCTAAGTGCCTTGCCATTGCTGAGGCTGGCTTTGAACTCCAGATCCTCCTGCCTCAGCCTCCCAAGTGCTGGGATTACAGGCATGTGCCACCATGTACGGCCTTATTTTTTCTTTTAAGACAGGGTCTCACTAAGTTGCTGAGGCTGGCCTTGAACTTGTGATCCTCCTGCCTCAGTTTCCCAAGTCACTGGGATTACAGGTGTCACTACCACACCCTACCATAACCCTTTAAAGAATTAAGGATACTTGTCCCAATGCTACAACATCTTCTCATGTCATTATTTCTAGGCTCTTTGCTTTCTTGATCAGCCTTCTCTGAATTGGGTCACACAGATGGGGCCATTTATGCCCAAGTATTCTGAACAGTCTGAATCCGAGAGAATTCCAATGTGAAAGTCCATCCTCTTGAAAACTGAAGGGCTGGGCGTGGTAGCATAGGTCTGATTAATTTCATGACTTGGGAGGCTGAGGCAGATTGAGGATTGCAAGTTCCAGGCCAGTGAGTCTCAGCAACTTAGTGAGGCCCTAAGCAAAACTTAGCAAGACACTATATGAAAATAAGAAATAAAAAGGGACTGAGGATGTGGCTCAGTAGTTAAGCACCCCTGGGATAAGTCCCCACTAGCAAAAAAAAAAAAAAAAAAGAAAGAAAGAAAGAAAAAACTTATTTATTTATTTATCAATTTATTCATTTATTCATTTATTCATTATTCATTCATTTATTCATCAAATTAATTTATTCATTAATTTATTCATTCATTCATTCATTTATTCATATATTCATTTATTAATCATCCACTTATTTTATTCATTAATTTCATAAATCGTTTCATATATTTCCTTTATCATTTATTCATTTTATTTAGATTTCCAGGGATTAGCGCCTTGGTGGACTCGCCCCGCGCACGTCATTTTGCGTCCTCGCCTGAGGATCCGCCCCCTCCCCAAAGTCTCCCTGGGCCAGTCGCCTCTGGTCACTTCGCGCCCAGAGCCCCCACCGCCATCGCGCCATCTCCTGTCTCAGGTAAGCTTGAGGCCCGGCGGCCTGGGCCGCACAGCCCGCTTCTCTCTGGCGCGCGGACCCCTCCTTTCCCGGGGCGGCCTGGTCCCCGTGAGGTGGGTGGGGTCCGCCGGGGCTCCGGGCTGCCCGGCCCTCCCTGCCCAGCCAGCTCGGCCGGCAGCGCGCCAGGGGGGAGGGGCGGCGGTGGCCGCTGGGCAGCGCGGGGAGTTTCGGGGGTTCCACTATCGCGTTTCACAGGCGCCGCGCTCCCCGGGCGGCTGAGCTCCTTGTGGAGGCGCGGGAGGCCCGCTGCCGGGGAGGGGTGACCGCCAGGGAAGCACCTCGAGTTCGCGTGGGACGCGCCAGGCGGACTTGGACTGTACTAGAGTCCAATGTCCTACCACGTGGACTGGTGCGACCCAGGTGTCCTGGTCCGGGAGAGGCCCAGGCACACTCCAGCACCCGCCCTGCTTTGGTCCTGTGGATGATGGGGCCCCCCGTGTGTAAGGTTCCGGGGCTCCTGTTTTTATGGTTAGCCTGGTGAATTTTATTTAGAGCTGGAAGACACAGCTCTGAAGCCATTTGCGTGTATTTTAAACTGATTTCAAATGTTTTTCTTTCTTTTCTAAGAATTAGGAGAAAAGTAAACATAACTACATTTCTTATGCAACTCTGCAATTCCATTAACCCTTTTGCTAACATAACTAACCAGTTGCTGATCTCCACGTGCCATAGGTGGGTTATTTGGAGTAAGATAGTTACCAGGATTATTTTTTTATATATAGGTGGACACAGTATCAGTATCTCTGTTTATTCTTATGTGGTGCTGAGGATCCAACCCAGGGCCTCCCATGTGCCAGGCAAGCACTCTGCTCCACTGAGCCACAATCCCAGCCCTCACAGGAAAAAAAAAAAAAAGATCGTCTCTAACATAATTAGAAAAAAACCGATACATGCAGTTTTGCTGCTGTTGAATTACTAGTTGACTGTTTCTTTATTGGGATTACTGGGACAAAGATACTGATGTCATCGTGGCATTTGCTGTAAATTGGCATATTGTTTTCTTAAGAAGTAATGACTTGGGAGCTGGGGTTGTACCTCAGTGGTAGAGCGCTTGCCTCACGCATGAGGCCCTGGGTTCGATCCTCAGCACCACAGAAGAAGAAATAAGAAAATAGAGTTGTTGTGTCCATCTACAGCTAAACAATTTAAAAAATAAAAAGTAATTCCTTGGGGCTGGGGCTGCCTAGTGGCACGCTTGCCTAGCACGTGTGAGGAGGCCCTGCGTTCCATCCTCAGCACCACATAAATAAATAAAATAAAGGTATTGTGTCCCATACTATAACTAAAACAATATATCGTTTTTTTTTAAAAAAAGGAAGTAATTACTTACTATGTTGTGGCCACCAGTTTTATCTTGGATATACTTTTAAATAGACTGTCTTCAATATACCTGTGTGTAAAACTTTAATTCTTAAAAGTAAATTTATTTTTAATTGACAAAATTATATTCAATATATACAACATGATTTTTTGATGTATGTGTAAAAAGTAGCCAATTTTCATTTTCTTAACAAAATAATGTCCATAAGACTTTACTAAATAATACCATTGATCAGACTTCATCTTGGGTGGAGTCTATTTTTTCTCCTGATGTTTTTGTTCTCTCTGATTTTATAGTGACCAAAATGCTGAGCTTCCTCCGGAGAACTCTTGGGCGCCGGTCAATGCGTAAACATGCTGAGAAGGAACGGCTCCGAGAAGCACAGCGAGCTGCCACACACACATCCCTGCAGCTGGAGATTCTAAGTCCATCATCACATGTCGGGTGTCCCTTCTGGATGGTACCGATGTCCCTGTGGACTTGCCGGTATGTGGGTTTTACCAAGCTTGCAAATTCTGCATGAGATGACTGTCTTTCTTTCTTTGAGCTTTCTATTGATGATAACTTTTTGGGGGGGGGTATTAGACAGTCTGGGTTAGTATGCATCAGGCACGTTAATGTTTGGGTATGTGGATAAGGTTATCTTAGACCAGAAATACTTGGAATATAATCTCTCTCTGGAGTTAATGTCAGTTACCTGAAACATTGAAGTGATAGGGCAGTTATTGGCATGGATTCACCTGTGCCTGTTTACCTGTGCTCTTGATGGTAGCCTACCGCTTTTTATTGTTTTCATTTGATTTGATTTGATTATTTCTATTTTAATTTTTATTTTATTTAGTTTTGTTTATTTATTTATTTTTTTGGTACTGGCGATTGAACTCAGAGGCACTCGACCACTGGGCCACATCCCAGCCCATTTTTGTATTTTTTTAGAGACAGGGTCTCACTGAGCTGCTAAGTGCCTCGTCATTGCTGAGGCTGGCTTTGAACTCCAGATCCTCCTGCCTCAGCCTCCCAAGTGCTGGGATTACAGGTGTGTGCCACCATGTACGGCCTTATTTTTTCTTTTAAGACAGGGTCTCACTAAGTTGCTGAGGCTGGCCTTGAACTTGTGATCCTCCTGCCTCAGTATTCCCAAGTCACTTGGGATTACAGGTGTCACTATTCCACCCTACCATAACCCTTTAAAGAATTAAGGATACTTGTCCCAATGCTACAACATCTTCTCGTGTCATTATTTCTAGGCTCTTTGCTTTCTTGATCAGCCTTCTCTGAATTGGGTCACACAGATGGGGCCATTTATGCCCAAGTATTCTGAACAGTCTGAATCAGAGAGAATTCCAATGTGAAAAGTCCATCCTCTTGAAAACTGAAGGGCTGGGCGTGGTAGCATACATCTGTAATTTCATGAATTGGCAGGCTGAGGCAGGAGGGATTGCAAGTTTCAGGCCAGTCTCAGCAACTCAGTGAGGCCCTAAGCAACTTAGCAAGACACTGTAACAAAGAAGAAATAAAAAGGGATTGAGTGAAATGAAATCTTAGAGTAGTTTTGATTTGCATTTCTCTAATTGCCAGTGATGTTGAACATTTTTTTCATGTATTTGTTGATTAATCGTGTATCTTCTTCTGAGAAGTGTCTTTTCAAAGATCTGAATGGTACTTATATACTTTGTATACAAGCAGTCGTATGTAAAAAGATACTATACTTGTGCATGATGAATAAGTAAAGAAACAATAAAAAAATTAAAAAAAAAAAAAAGGATTGAGGATGTGGCTCAGTAGTTAAACACCCCTGGGATAAGTCCCCACTAGCAAATTATAAAAGAAAAAAAGAAAGGAAAGAAAGAAAGAAAAAGAAAGAAAGAAAATGCTCTATTTATTTATTTATCAATTTATTCATTTATTCGTGAATTTATTCATTTATTCATTTTAATTATTCATTCATTTATTCATCAATTCAATTCATTCATTCATTTATTCATTCATCATATATTCATTTATTAATCATCCATTTATTAATTTATAAATCCATTCATATATTCCTTTATCATTTATTCAATTATTTATTATTCATTCATTCATTCATTCATTCATTCATTCATTCATTCATTCATTCATTCATTCATTTATTCATCAATTCATTCATTCATTCATTCATTCATTCATTCATTCATTCATTCATTCATTCATTCATTCATTCATTCATTCATTCATTCATTCATTTATTCATCAATTCATTCATTCATTCATTCATTCATTCATTCATTCATTTATTCATCAATTCATTCATTCATTCATTCATTCATTCATTCATTCATTCATTCATTCATTCATTCATTCATTCATTCATTCATTCATTCATTCATTCATTCATTCATTCATTCATTCATTTATTCATCAATTCATTCATTCATTCATTCATTCATTCATTCATTCATTCATTCATTCATTCATTCATTCATTCATTCATTCATTCATTCATTCATTCATTCATTCATTTATTCATCAATTCATTCATTCATTCATTCATTCATTCATTCATTCATTCATTTATTCATCAATTCATTCATTCATTCATTCATTCATTCATTCATTTATTCATCAATTCATTCATTCATTCATTCATTCATTCATTCATTCATTCATTCATTCATTCATTCATTCATTCATTCATTCATTCATTCATTCATTCATTCATTCATTCATTCATTCATTCATTCATTCATTCATTCATTCATTCATTCATTCATTCATTCATTCATTCATTCATTCATTCATTCATTCATTCATTCATTCATTCATTCATTCATTCATTCATTCATTCATTCATTCATTCATTCATTCATTCATTCATTCATTCATTCATTCATTCATTCATTCATTCATTCATTCATTCATTCATTCATTCATTCATTCATTCATTCATTCATTCATTCATTCATTCATTCATTTATTCATCAATTCATTCATTCATTCATTCATTCATTCATTCATTCATTCATTCATTCATTCATTCATTCATTCATTCATTTATTCATCAATTCATTCATTCATTCATTCATTCATTCATTCATTCATTCATTCATTCATTCATTCATTCATTCATTCATTCATTCATTCATTCATTCATTCATTCATTCATTCATTCATTCATTCATTCATTCATTCATTCATTCATTCATTCATTCATTCATTCATTCATTCATTCATTCATTCATTTATTCATCAATTCATTCATTCATTCATTCATTCATTCATTCATTCATTCATTCATTCATTCATTCATTCACGTTGTGGCCTAGCCAGTTTTTGTCTTGATATACTGTTAAATAGACTGTCTACAATATGTGTGTAAAACTTTAATTCTTAAAAGTAAATTTATTTTTAATTGACAAAATTATATTCAATCTATGCAACATGATTTTTTGATGTATGTGTAAAAAGTAGCCAATTGTCATTTTCTTAACAAAATAATGTCCATAAGACTTTACTACATAATACCATTGATCTGACTTCATCTTCGGTGGAGTCTATTTTTTTCTCCTGATGTTTTTGTTCTCTCTGATTTTATAGTGACCAAAATGCTGAGCTTCCTCTGGAGAACTCTTGGGCGCCGGTCAATGCGTAAACATGCTGAGAAGGAACGGCTCCGAGAAGCACAGCGAGCTGCCACACACATCCCTGCAGCTGGACATTCTAAGTCCATCATCACATGTCGGGTGTCCCTTCTGGATGGTACCGATGTCCCTGTGGACTTGCTGGTATGTGGGTTTTACCAAGCTTGCAAATTCTGCATGAGATTACTGTCTTTCTTTCTTTGAGCTTTCTATTGATGATAACTTTTGGGGGGGGGTATTAGACAGTCTGGGTTAGTATGCATCAGGCACGTTAATGTTTGGGTATATGGATAAGGAATCTTAGACCAGAAATACTTGGAATAGTAATCTCTCTCTGGAGTTAATGTCAGTTACCTGAAACATTGAAGTGTTAGGGGCGTTATTGGCATGGATTCACCTGTGCCTGTTTACCTGTTCTCTTGATGGTAGCCTACCGCTTTTATTGTTTTTATTTGATTTGATTGATTATTTCTATTTTAATTTTTATTTATTTATTTGTTTATTTATTTATTTTTTTGGTACTGGCGATTGAACTCAGAGGCACTCGACCACTGGGCCACATCCCCAGCCCATTTTTGTATTTTATTAGAGACAGGGTCTCACTGAGCTGCTAAGTGCCTCGTCATTGCTGAGGCTGGCTTTGAACTCCAGATCCTCCTGCCTCAGCCTCCCAAGTGCTGGGATTACAGGTGTGTGCCACCATGTACGGCCTTATTTTTTCTTTTAAGACAGGGTCTCACTAAGTTGCTGAGGCTGGCCTTGAACTTGTGATCCTCCTGCCTCAGTTTCCCAAGTCACTGGGATTACAGGTGTCACTATTCCACCCTACCATAACCCTTTAAAGAATTAAGGATACTTGTCCCAATGCTACAACATCTTCTCGTGTCATTATTTCTAGGCTCTTTGCTTTCTTGATCAGCCTTCTCTGAATTGGGTCACACAGATGGGGCCATTTATGCCCAAGTATTCTGAACAGTCTGAATCAGAGAGAATTCCAATGTGAAAGTCCATCCTCTTGAAAACTGAAGGGCTGGGCGTGTAGCATACATCTGTAATTTCATGAATTGGCAGGCTGAGGCAGGAGGTTTGCAAGTTTCAGGCCAGTCTCAGCAACTCAGTGAGGCCCTAAGCAACTTAGCAAGACACTGTAACAAAGAAGAAATAAAAAGGGATTGAGTGAAATGAAATCTTAGAGTAGTTTTGATTTGCATTTCTCTAATTGCCAGTGATGTTGAACATTTTTTCATGTATTTGTTGATTAATCGTGTATCTTCTTCTGAGAAGTGTCTTTTCAAAGATCTGAATGGTACTTATATTCTTTGTATACAAGCAGTCGTATGTAAAAAGATACTATACTTGTGCATGATGAATAAGTATAAGAAATATAAAAAAATTAAAAAAAAAAAAAAAAGGGATTGAGGATGTGGCTCAGTAGTTAAACACCCCTGGATAAGTCCCCACTAGCAAATTAAAAAAAAAAAAAGAAAGAAAGAAAGAAAGAAAATACTCTATTTATTTATTTATCAATTTATTCATTTATTCGTGAATTTATTCATTTATTCATTTAATTATTCATTCATTTATTCATCAATTCATTCATTCATTCATTCATTTATTCATTCATTCATTCATTCATTCATTCATTCATTCATTCATTCATTCATTCATTCATTCATTCATTCATTCATTCATTCATTCATTCATTCATTCATTCATTCATTCATTCATTCATTCATTCATTCATTCATTCATTCATTCATTCATTCATTCATTCATTCATTCATTCATTCATTCATTCATTCATTCATTCATTCATTCATTCATTCATTCATTCATTCATTCATTCATTCATTCATTCATTCATTCATTCATTCATTCATTCATTCATTCATTCATTCATTCATTCATTCATTCATTCATTCATTCATTCATTCATTCATTCATTCATTCATTCATTCATTCATTCATTCATTCATTCATTCATTCATTCATTCATTCATTCATTCATTCATTCATTCATTCATTCATTCATTCATTCATTCATTCATTCATTCATTCATTCATTCATTCATTCATTCATTCATTCATTCATTCATTCATTCATTCATTCATTCATTCATTCATTCATTCATTCATTCATTCATTCATTCATTCATTCATTCATTCATTCATTCATTCATTCATTCATTCATTCATTCATTCATTCATTCATTCATTCATTCATTCATTCATTCATTCATTCATTCATTCATTCATTCATTCATTCATTCATTCATTCATTCATTCATTCATTCATTCATTCATTCATTCATTCATTCATTCATTCATTCATTCATTCATTCATTCATTCATTCATTCATTCATTCATTCATTCATTCATTCATTCATTCATTCATTCATTCATTCATTCATTCATTCATTCATTCATTCATTCATTCATTCATTCATTCATTCATTCATTCATTCATTCATTCATTCATTCATTCATTCATTCATTCATTCATTCATTCATTCATTCATTCATTCATTCATTCATTCATTCATTCATTCATTCATTCATTCATTCATTCATTCATTCATTCATTCATTCATTCATTCATTCATTCATTCATTCATTCATTCATTCATTCATTCATTCATTCATTCATTCATTCATTCATTCATTCATTCATTCATTCATTCATTCATTCATTCATTCATTCATTCATTCATTCATTCATTCATTCATTCATTCATTCATTCATTCATTCATTCATTCATTCATTCATTCATTCATTCATTCATTCATTCATTCATTCATTCATTCATTCATTCATTCATTCATTCATTCATTCATTCATTCATTCATTCATTCATTCATTCATTCATTCATTCATTCATTCATTCATTCATTCATTCATTCATTCATTCATTCATTCATTCATTCATTCATTCATTCATTCATTCATTCATTCATTCATTCATTCATTCATTCATTCATTCATTCATTCATTCATTCATTCATTCATTCATTCATTCATTCATTCATTCATTCATTCATTCATTCATTCATTCATTCATTCATTCATTCATTCATTCATTCATTCATTCATTCATTCATTCATTCATTCATTCATTCATTCATTCATTCATTCATTCATTCATTCATTCATTCATTCATTCATTCATTCATTCATTCATTCATTCATTCATTCATTCATTCATTCATTCATTCATTCATTCATTCATTCATTCATTCATTCATTCATTCATTCATTCATTCATTCATTCATTCATTCATTCATTCATTCATTCATTCATTCATTCATTCATTCATTCATTCATTCATTCATTCATTCATTCATTCATTCATTCATTCATTCATTCATTCATTCATTCATTCATTCATTCATTCATTCATTCATTCATTCATTCATTCATTCATTCATTCATTCATTCATTCATTCATTCATTCATTCATTCATTCATTCATTCATTCATTCATTCATTCATTCATTCATTCATTCATTCATTCATTCATTCATTCATTCATTCATTCATTCATTCATTCATTCATTCATTCATTCATTCATTCATTCATTCATTCATTCATTCATTCATTCATTCATTCATTCATTCATTCATTCATTCATTCATTCATTCATTCATTCATTCATTCATTCATTCATTCATTCATTCATTCATTCATTCATTCATTCATTCATTCATTCATTCATTCATTCATTCATTCATTCATTCATTCATTCATTCATTCATTCATTCATTCATTCATTCATTCATTCATTCATTCATTCATTCATTCATTCATTCATTCATTCATTCATTCATTCATTCATTCATTCATTCATTCATTCATTCATTCATTCATTCATTCATTCCCCAGCCCATTTTTGTATTTTATTAGAGACAGGGTCTCACTGACTGCTAAGTGCCTCGTCATTGCTGAGGCTGGCTTTGAACTCCAGATCCTCCTGCCTCAGCCTCCAAGTGCTGGGATTACAGGTGTGTGCCACCATGTACGGCCTTATTTTTTCTTTTAAGACAGGGTCTCACTAAGTTGCTGAGGCTGGCCTTGAACTTGTGATCCTCCTGCCTCAAGTTTCCCCAATCACTGGGATTACAGGTGATCACTATTCCACCCTACCATAACCCTTTAAAGAATTAAGGATACTTGTCCCAATGCTACAACATCTTCTCGTGTCATTATTTTAGGGCTCTTTGCTTTCTTGATCAGCCTTCTCTGAATTGGGTCACACAGATGGGCCATTTATGCCCAAGTATTCTGAACAGTCTGAATCAGAGAGAATTCCAATGTGAAAGTCCATCCTCTTGAAAACTGAAGGGCTGGCGTGGTAGCATACATCTGTAATTTCATGAATTGGCAGGCTGAGGCAGGAGGATTGCAAGTTTCAGGCCAGTCTCAGCAACTCAGTGAGGCCCTAAGCAACTTAGCAAGACACTGTAACAAAGAAGAAATAAAAAGGGATGAGTGAAATGAAATCTTAGAGGTAGTTTTGATTTGCATTTCTCTAATTGGCTCCATGAGGTTGAACATATTCATGTATTTGTTGATTAATCGTGTATCTTTTTCTGAAATGTCTTTTCAAAGATCTTAATGGTACTTATATACTTTGTATACAAGCAGTCGTATGTATTAGGCAGAGAGAAACCAGGTGGGTGATGTGATGATGACATTACTCAGGCACCTCGGGCAAGGCAGGACAGGAAGATCCGTTTCTTCTTTCTTCTCAGCTTGCAGTTTGTATTGTCACTAGCATTGTGCTGTGGCCTTTACTCAGTCCTTGTTCCCACACTCCTCAGCATCCCCTGTGGGCTGAGGGGTTGCAGACAAGGCCCCTGCCTGCTGGGAAACCCCCACCCCACCCAGCGAGTTCACCTACAGGCTCTCTTTCTCTCCCATGGTCCTCAGAGGCTCAAAAGTCCCTTTGCAGTCTTTCCTGAGGCAAAGTCTTCTAAAATCTGAAGCCAGGCCCTTTCTGGGATGCTCACAGGCCTTCTGCTCTGTCCCAGAGGGCAGGCCATTGCAGGCGTGGCAGGAGGTTGGAAATGCTGAGCAGCAGGGGGTCCCATGTTCTCTTAATCCTCCCCCAAGGCAAGGACTTACCCTCCCCTACAGTCCCACTTCCCCTAGCCCCTTTCCCCCCACTTCTAAGAAACGCTTAGACCACCACTCACCCACCAGTTCATTCACTTCCAAACATTTATTCAGTAATAACTGTGCCCAGGCCCTAGAAAATGAAGTCTATTGCCTTGAGGAAGGGGAGTGGACCACACGGGTTTGGGGTTTCTTTAGATCCCACATCCAGCGAGCCGCAAGCCGTAGACCTTAAGCATGACCGGAAGCATCCATAGGTCAGGGAGGGTGAGGTGTGTAATCGATAATGGAACCGGCACTGAATGCGGACCTAAGTGGCCACCCAAGGAAGCTGTAGGGGAGCTGCAGACGGGACTCCCCATCTTGATGAGGGAGGTGACCGAGGCTGACCACCCCATTCCCAACTGATTGATTTGCATCTGGAGCTGAGGTGCAGTCTCCCCCAGAAGATGGTAGCAAGGCTGCCGGGAGAGAGGCCCAGCTTCGGAGCCGTGGAGACTTCTTCTGGGAGTCAAGGGCTGGATTCCACTCCCACGGCCCCCACTCCATGAAGGCCCCCACCCTTCCAGGCCATTTCAGTCTGCAGAGAATTATCCCAGCACAGGACTGCTCTGGCCTGGGCTCACCTTAATCTGAGGGATTTAGTTGCTGGGGTCAGGCTCCTGGGCGGTGGGGGCTTTGCGCATGGCCCAATCTACATGGTTAGGGCCAGTGCTCCATGAGTCAGGGAGGGCACAGGTAGCAACTGGGACAGTCCGCGGCCACACCAGGTCTCTTGGCAGTAGGCTGCAAAGCTGAGGAATCCCAGATGAAACCAGTTCCTAGGACTGAACAGTGGGGGTCAGCCACCCCTCACCCACCTGATCCAGGAGGTGTGAGACCTCTCCTAATGGACAGGTTCAGGCTCCCTCCCCTTAAAGGGTCCTGAGGATCCTGGGAGGGCAGAGAAGGGGTTGTGGGGCTCATCAGTGCGGGCAGTCTGGGCCAGCCTT
>JAKELJ010000870.1:0-13764 GCA_025594165.1 Tamias sibiricus
TCTTAGCTTGTGGGTACTAGGTTTTCTTTGTGTTATTTCAGTGAAAACTCTGATAAAAATGGTTCACTCTTGTGCCCCTCATGGCTCCCCAAATTTGGTCATCCCACGATCACGGTTTTTTTTGTTTAGAAGCCTATTGGATGTTTACCTGATTAGGCGAATTTCACTGAAAACACCTGTTAGATTAATTCCTCAATGGTTAATGATAGAACTTTAAAAATGCAGAAAAGCAACTTCAGATCACAAGAGCACATTGTGCTTCTGTCCTTGGTTCAAGTATCTCAATGCAGAATCACTAGGTAGCAAAAAGAGTTTCAAACTCACAAAAGATTTTAGCCAACTGGAAATAATTCCATGTTTCTTAGCTTGTGGGTACCAGGTTTCTTTGTGTATTTCAATGAAAACTCTGACAAAATGATTCTCTCTTGTGCTCCTCATGGCTCCCCAAATTTGGTCAATCCATCCATCACGGGTTTTTTGTTTAGAGCCTATTGGATGTTTACCCTGATTAGGCGAATTTCACTGAAAGCGCCTGTAAACTTTAATTCTCAAGGTTTAATGCTAGAACTTTGAAAATGCAGAAAAGCACTTCAGATGGGACAAGAGCACACTGTGCTTCTGTCTGGTTCAAGTATCTCAAAGCTGAATCACGTAGGTAGCAAAGACTTTCAAAACTCACAGAAAAAGCGATTTAGCCAACTGGAAATAGTTCCATGTTTCTTAGCTTCTGGGAACTAGGTTTCTTTGTGTATTGCAATGAAACTCTGACAAATGATTCTCTCATGTGCCCCTCATGGCTCCCCAACTTTTGGTCATCCCACGATCACGGTTTTTTTTTTTGTTTAGAGCCTAAGTGGATGTTTACCCTGATTAGGCGAATTTCACGTGAAAACGCCTTGTTAGATTAATTCCTCAATGTGTTAATGACTTAGAACTTAAAAATGCCAGGAAAAAGCACTTCAGATCACAAGAGCACACTGTGGCTTCTTTCCTGTTCAAGTATCTCTTTAGCTGAATCACTAGTTAACAAAAGAGTTTCAACTCACAGAAAAGCGTTTTTTAGCAAACTAGAAAGAAATTATTCCAATGTTCTTAGCTTTGGGCACTGGAGGTTTTCTTTGTGTATTTCAATGAAACTCTGGACAAAATGATACTCTCATAGTGCTCCTCAAAGCTCCCCACTGTTTGGTTCATCCCACCATCAAGTGGTGTTTTGTTTACCAGTCTATTGGATGTTTATTCTGATTAGGCGAAAATGCCTGAAAACGCCTGTGAGTTTAATTCATAAATGGTTAATGCTAGAACTTTAAAAAACGGCCGAACAAGCACTTCAGTTTTCACAAGAGCACACTGTGCTTCTGTCCTGGTTCAAGTATCTCAAAGCTGAATCACTAGGTAGCAAAAGATTTTCAAACTCACAGAAAAGCGTTTTCCGCGAACTGAGAAAATAATTGTTTCTTAGCTTGTGTTCTTAGCTCTTGGGAGTACTAGGATTCTTCATTTGTGTATTTTCAGTGAAACTCTGATAAAAATGGTTCACTCATGAGCCCCTCATGGCTCCCCAAATTTAATCATCCACCATCACGGTTTTGTGTTTACAGCCTATTGGATGTTTACCCTGATTAGGCGAATTTCCACTGAAAACGCTCTGGTTAGATTAATTCCTTCAATGGTTTATGGACTATGAACTTTGAAAATGCAGAAAACCACTTCAGATCACAAGAGCACACTGTGCTCCTGTCCTGGTTTCAAGTATCTCGAAACTGAATCACAATGGGAGCAAAGAATTTCAAACTCAACAGAAAAGCGAATTCTAGCCAACGAAGGAAATAATTCCATGTTTCTTAGCTTCTGGAACTAGGTTTCTGTTGTGTATTTCAATGATCTTCCTGACAAAATGATTCTCTCTTGTGCCCCTCATGCTCCCAAATTTGGTCTTCCCATTGATCACGGGGTTTTTTTTTTAGAGCCTATTTGGATGTTTACCCTGATTAGGCGAATTTCACTGGAAAACGGACTGTTAGTTTAAATTCCCTCATTGGTTAATGATTGAAACTTTGAAAACTGACAGAAATGCACTTCAATGCTCACAAGAGACACACTGTGCTTCTTTCTGGTTCAAGTATCTCAAAGCCTGAATCACTAAGTAAAAAAAAGAGTTTGAAACTCACAGAAATAGCATTTTAGCCCAACTGTAAATCCTTCGAGTGTTTCTTAGCTTCTGGCACTAGGTTTCGTTGTGTATTTCAATGAAACTGTGAAAAAATGAATCTCTCATGTGCCCCTCAATGCTCCCGACCTTTGGTCGTCCCACCATCAAGGGTAGTTTTGTTTACAGTCTACTAGGGATTGTTTACCACTGATTTAGGCGAAAATGCCTGAAAAACTGCCTGTGAGTTTAATTCTTAAATGGTTAATGCTAGAAACTTTAAAAAGCAGGATAAAAGAAACACTTTCAGTTCACAAGACACACTGTGCACCTGTCCTGGTTTCAAGTATCTCAAAGCTGAATCCACTTAGGTAGCAAAGGAGTATCAAAACTCCACCAGAAGAAGCGGATTTTAGCCAACTGGAAATAGTTTTCCATGTTTCTTAGCTTTGGGGGAACTAGGTTTTCTTTGTGTATTTCAATGAAACTCTGACAAAATGATTCTCTCTTGTGCCCCTCAATGGCTCCTCCCCGAAATTTGGTCATCCCACGATCACGGTTTTTTTGTTTACAGTCTATTGGATGTTTACCCTGATTAGGCGAATTTTCACTGAAAGCGCCTGTAGTTTTAATTCCTCACATGGTTAATGCTAGAACTTGAAAATGCAGAAAGAGCACTTCAGATCACAAGAGCACAATGTGCTCCTGTCCTGGGGGTTTTGTTCAAGTATCTCAAAGCTGAATCACTAGGTAGCAAAAGGAGTTTCAAACTCACAGAAAAGCGATTTAGCCAACTGGAAATAGTTTCCATGTTTCTTAGCTTCTGGCAACTAGGTTCTTTGTGTATTCAGATGAAACTCTGACAAAAATTCTCTGCTTCTCTCTTATTTATCTTGTGCCCTCAGGCTCCCCAATTTGGTCATCCCACGATCACAGGGTTTTTTGTTTACAGTCTATTGGTTGTTTACCCTGATTAGGCGAAAATTCCACTTGGAAAACGCCTGTAGTTTAATGCTCTCAGTGGTTAATGCTAGAACTTTGGATATGCAGAAAAGCACTTCCGAACACAAGAGCACACTGTGCTTCTGTCCTGGTTCAAGTATCTCAAAGCTGAATCACTAGGTAGCAAAAGCGTTTCAAACTCACAGGAAGCGTTTTAGTGAAATGGAAATAGTTCCATGTTTCTTAGCTTCTGGGCAACTAGGTTTCTTTGTGTATTTTAATGAAACTCTGAATTAAATGATTCTCTCAAGTTGCCCTCACGGCTCCCCAAGTTTGGTCATCCCACCATCAAGGGTTTTTGTTTACAGTCTATTGGATGTTTACCCTGATTTAGGCGAAAAAGCCCGAAAACGCCTGTTAGTTTAATTCTTAAATGGTTAATGCTAGAACTTTAAAAACGCAGAAACAACACTTTAATTTTCACAAGAGCACACTGTGCTTCTTGTCCTGGTTCAAGTATCTCAAAGCTGGAATCACTAGGTACAAAAGAGTTTTCAAACTCACAGAAAAGCGATTTAGCCAAACTGGAAAGTAAATTCCATGTTTCTTAAGCTTCTGGGAACTAGGTTTCTTTGTGTGGATTATTTCAATGAAACACGGACAAAATGGATTCTCTCCTTGTGCCCCTCTGGCTGGCTCCGCCAAATTTGGTCATCTCCCACGATCACGGTTATTTTGTTTTAGAGCCTATGAGATGTTTAACCCTGATTAGGCGCATTTCACACTGAAAACCGCTCTGTTAGATTAAATTCCTCTATGGGTAATGATAAGAACTTAAAAAATGCAGAAAAAGCACTTCAGATCACTAAGAGCACACGTGATGCTTCTTTCCTGTTCAAGTCTCTCTTAGCTGAAATCACTAGTTAACAAAAAGAGTTTTCAACGTCACAGAAAAGCGTTTTAAGCAAACTAGAAATCATTCCATGTTTCTTAGCCTTCTTCAGGCACTAGGTTTCCTTTGTGTATTTTTTCAATGAAACTTTGACAAAATGATACTCTCCACATGTGCCTCCTCAAAGCTCCCCACGTTTTGGTCATTCCCACCATTCAAGTGTGTTTTGTTTACAGTCTATTGATGTTTAACCTGAATAGGCGAAAATGCCTGGGGAAAACGCCCTGAGAGTTTAATTCTTTAAATGGTTAAGGCTTGAACTTTAAAAACGCCGAACAAACACTTTAGTTCACAAGAGCACACTGTGCTTCTGTCCTGTTCAAGTATCTCAAAGCTGAATCACTAGGTAGCAAAAGAGTTTCAAAACTCACAAAAAAAGCATTTTTAGCCAACTGGAAATAATTCCCATGTTTCTTAGCTTGTGGGGGTACTAGATGATTCTTTGTGTATTTCAGTGAAACTCTGATAAAATGGTTCACTCTTGTGCCCCTCATGGCTCCCCAAATTTAGTCAATCCACCATCACGGTTTTGTGCGTTTAGAGCCTATTGGATGTTTACCCTGATTAGGCGAATTTCACCTGAAAACGCCTGTTAGTTTAATTCCTCAATGGTTAATGATTGAACTTTGAAAATGCAAAAAGCACTTCAGATCACAAGAGCAAAAACTGTGCTTCTTTCCTGGTTTTTTTTCAAGTATCTCAAAAGCTGAATCAGTAGGTAACAAAAGAGTTTTTTTCAAACTCACAGAAAAGCGTTTTCGCGAACTGGAAATAATTCCAGGTTTCTTAGCTTCTGGGCACTAGGTTTCTTTGTGTATTTCAATGAAACTCTGAAAAAATGATTCCCTCATGTGCCCCTCAAGGCTCCCCAAGTTTTGGTCATGCCACCATCAAGGGTGTTTTCTTTACAGTCTATTGGATGTTTACCCTGATTAGGGCGAAATGCCTGAAAACGCCTGTGAGTTTTAAATTCTTAAATGGTTAATGCTATTACTTTAAAAAATGCAGAAAAACACTTTAGTTCACAAGAGCACACTGTGCTTCTCTCCTGGTTCAAGTATCTCAAAGCTGAATCACTAGGTAGCAAAAGAGTTTCAAAACTCACAGGAAAAGCGTTTTAGACAAATGGGAAATAATTCCATGTTTCTTAGCTTGTGGGTACTAGGTTTCTTTGTGTATTTCAATGAAACTCTGACAAAATGATTCTATCTTGTGCACCTCATGGCTCCCCAAATTTGGTCATCCCACCATCACGGGTTTTTTATTTAGAGCCTATTGGATATTTACCCTGATTAGGCGAATTTCACTGAAAAAACGCTGTAGTTTAATTCATCAATCGTTAAAGCTAGAACTTTGAAAAAGCAGAAAAGCACTTCAATATCGCAAGAGCACACTGTGCTTCTGTCCTGGTTTCAAGTATCTCAAAGCTTGAAATCACTAGGTAACAAAAGAGTTTTTCAAACTCACAGAAAAGCGTTTTTAGCCAACTGGAAAAATTCCATGTTTCTTAGCCTGTTGGTTACTAGGTTTCTTCGTGTATTTCAATGAAACTCTGAAAAAATCATTCTCATCTCATGTGCCCCTCAATGCACCCCAAGTTGGTCATCCCACCATCAGGGGTGTTTTTGTTTAGAGTCTATTGGATGTTTACCCTGATTAGGCGAAAAATGCCTGAAAACGCCTGTGAGTTTAATTCTTAAATGGTTAATGCTAGAAACGTTAAAAACACAGAAACAACACTTTAGTTCACAAGAGCACACTCTGCTTTCTCTCCTGGTTCATGTATTTCAAAGCTGAATCACTAGGTAGCAAAAGAGTTTCAAACACACAGAAAAGCGTTTTAGCCAAATGGAAATAATTCCATGTTTTCTTAGCTTGTGGGTACTAGGTTTCTTTGTGTATTTCAATGAAACTCTGACAAAATGATTCTCTCTTGTGCCCCCCTCATGGCTCCCCAAATTTGGTCATCCCACGATCACGGTTTTTTTGTGTTTAGAGCCTATTGGATGTTTACCCTGATTAGGGCGAATTTCACTGAAAACACCTGTTAGATTAATTCCTCAATGGTTAATGATAGAACTTAAAAATGCAGAAAAGCACTTCAGTTCACAAGAGCACATTGTGCTTCTGTCCTGGTTCAAGTATCTCAAAGCAGGAATCACTAGGTAGCAAAAAGAGTTTCAAACTCACAAAAGCATTTTAGCCAACTGGAAATAATTCCATGTTTTCTTAGCTTGTGGGTACCAGGTTTCTTTGTGTATTTCAATAAAACTCTGACAAAATGATTCTCTCTTGTGCTCCTCATGGCTCCCCAAATTTGGTCAATCCACCATCACAGGTTTTTTTGTTTAGAGCCTATTTGGATGTTTACCCTGATTAGGCGAAATTTCACTGAAAGCGCCTGTACTTTAATTCCTCAATGGTTAATGCTAGAACTTTGAAAATGCAGAAAAAGCACTTCAGATCACAAGAGCACACTGTGCTTCTTTTCCTGGTTCAAGTATCTCAAAGCTGAATCACTAGGTAGCAAAAGACTTTCAATACTCACAGAAAAGCGATTTAGCCAACTGGAAATAGTTCCATGTTTCTTAGCTTCTGGGAACTAGGTTTCTTTGTGTATTGCAATGAAACTCTGAAAAAATGATTCTCCCCCCTTCTTGTGCCCCTCATTGGCTCCCCAAATTTGGTCATCCCCACGATCACGGTTTTTTTTTGTTTAGAGCCTATTGGATGTTTACCCTGATTAGGCGCGAATTTCACTGAAAACGCCCTGTTAGATTAATTCCTCAATGGTTAATGATAAGAACTTAAAAATGCAGAAAAGCACTTCAGATCACAAGAGCACCACTGTGCTTCTTTCCTGTTCAAGTATCTCTTATTTGAATCACTAGTTAACAAAAGAGTTTTCAAACTCACAAGAAAAGCGTTTTAGCAAACTGGGAAGGAAATCATTCCATGTTTCTTAGCTTCTGGGCACTAGGTTTCTTTGGTGTATTTCAATGAAACTCTGACAAAATGATACTCTCATGTGCTCCTCAAAGCTCCCCACGTTTGGGTCATCCCACCATCAAGTGTGTTTTTGTTTACAGTCTATTGGATGTTTAACCTGATTAGGCGAAAATGCCTGAAAACGCCTGTGAGTTTTATTCTTAAATGGTTAATGCTAGAACTTTAAAAACGCCGAACAACACTTCAGTTCACAAGAGCACACTGTGCTTCTGTCCTGGTTCAAGTATCTCAAAGCTGAATCACTAGGTAGGCCAAAAAGAGTTTTCAAACTCACAGAATAAGAAAAGCGTTTTCGCGAACTGGAAATAATTTTCATGTTTCTTTAGCTTGTGGGTACTAGGATTCTTTGTGTATTTGCAGTGAAACTCTGATAAAAATGGTTCACTCTTGTGCCCCTCATGGCTACCCCCAAATTTAATCTAAATCCACCATCACGGGTTTTGTGTTTAGAGCCTATTGGATGTTTTACCCTGATTAGGCGAATTTCACTGAAAACGCCTGTTAGATTAATTCTTCAATGGTTAGGGGTTAAGACTAGAACTTTGAAAATGCAGAAAACCACTTCAGATCACAAGAGCACACTGTGCTCCTGTCCTGGTTCAAGTATCTTCAAAGCTGAATCAACAAGGTAGCAAAAGAATTTCAAACACACACAGAAAAGCGATTTAGCCAACTGGAAATAATTCCATGTTTCTTAGCTTCTGGGAACTAGGTTTCTTTGTGTATTTCAATGAAACTCTGACAAATGATTCTCTCTTGTGCCCCTCATGGCTTCCCCATGTTTTGGTCAATCCACCATCACGGGTTTTTGTTTAGAAGCCTATTGGATGTTTACCCTGATTAGGCGGAATTTCACTGAAAGCGCCTGTATTTAATTCCTCAATGGTTAATGCTAGAACTTTGAAAATGCAGAAAAACCACTTCAGATCACAAGAGCACACTGTGCTCCTGTCCTGGTTTCAAGTATCTCAAAGCTGAATCACTAGGTAGCAAAAGAGTTTCAAACTCACAGAAAAGCGATTTAGCCAACTGGAAATAGTTCCATGTTTCTTAGCTTCTGGGGAACTAGGTTTCTTTGTGTATTTCAATGAAACTCGGACAAAATGATTCTCTCTTGTGCCCCTCATGGCTCCCCAAAATTGGTCATCCCACGATCACGGGTTTTTTGTTTACAGTCTATTGGTTGTTTACCCTGATTAGGCGAATTTCACTGAAAACGCCTGTAGTTTAATTCCTCAGTGGTTAATGCTAGAACTTTGGAGTTATGCAGAAAAGCACTTTCGATCACAAGAGCACACTGTGCTTCATGTCCTGGTTCAAGTATCTCAAAGCTGAATCTCTAGGTAGCAAAAGAGTTTTCATCCAACTCACACAGAAAAAGCGTTTTAGTGAAATGGAAATAATTCCATGTTTTTTTTAGCTTCTGGGCACTAGGTTTCTTTGTGTATTTTAATGAAACTCTGAATAAATGATTCTCTCAAGTGCTCCTCAAGGCTCCCCAAGATTGGTCATCCCACCATCAAGGGTGTTTTGTTTACAGTCTATTGGATGTTTTACCCTGATTAGGCGAAAATGCCCGAAAACGCCTGTGAGTTTAATTCTTAAATGGGTTAATGCTTAGAACTTTAAAAACACAGAACAACAATTTTATTTCACAAGAGCACACTGTGTGCTTCTGTCCTGGTTCAAAGTATTTCATAGCTGAATCACTAGGTAGCCCAAAGAGGTTCAAACTCAAAGAAAAGCGAATTTACCCAACTGGAAATCATTCCATGTTTCTTAGCTTCTGGGAAACTAGGTTTCTTTGTGTATTTCAATGAAACTCTGACAAAATGGTTCTCTCATGTGCCCCTCAATGCTCCCCACGTTTGGTCATCCCACCATCAAGGGTTGTTTTGTTTTACACAATCATTATTGGATGTTCACCTGATTAGGCGAAAAATGCCTGAAAATGCCTGTGAGTTTAATTCTTAAAATGGTTAATGCTAGAACTTTAAAATACGCAGAACAACACTTCAGTTCACAAGAGCACACTGTGCTTCTGTCCATGTTCAAGTATCTCAAAGCTGAATCACTAGGTAGCAAAAGAGTTTCAAACTCTCAAAAGCATTTTTAGCCAACTGGAAATAATTCCATGTTTCTTAGCTTGTGGGTACCAGGTTTCTTTGTGTATTTCAATGAAAACTCTGACAAAATGATTCTCTCTTGTGCCCAGTCATGGCTCCCCATGTTTGGTCAATCCACCATCACGGGTTTTTTGTTTAGAGCCTATGGATGTTTACCCTGATTAGGGGCGAATTTCAACTGAAAACGCCTGTTAGATTAATTCCTCAATGGTTAATGATAGAACTTAAAAATGCAAGAAAAGCACTTTCAGATCACAAGAGCACACTGTGCTTCTGCCCTGGTTCAAGTATCTCAAAGCTGAATCTCTAGGTAGCAAAAGAGTTTCAAGCTCACAGAAAAGCGTTTTAGTGAAATTGGAAATAATTCCATGTTTTTTTAGCTTCTGGGCACTAGGTATTCTTTGTGTATTTTAATGAAACTCTTGAATAAATGATTCTCTCAAGTGCTCCTCAAGGCTCCCCAAGATTGGTCATCCCACCATCAAGGGTGTTTTGTTTACACAGTCTATTGGATGTTTACCCTGATTAGGCGAAAAATGCCCGAAAACGCCTGTGTGAGTTTAATTCTTAAATGGTTAATGCTAGAAAACTTTAAAAACGCAGAACAACACTTTATTTCACAAGAGCGACACTGTGCTTCTGTCCTGGTTCAAGTAATCTCAAAGCTGAATCACTAGGTAGCAAAAGAGGTTCAAACTCAAAGAAAAGCGATTTACCCAACTGGAAATAATTCCATTTTTCTTAGCTTCTGGGAACTAGGTTTCTTTGTGTATTTCAATGAAACTCTGACAAAATGATTCTCTCTTATGCCCCTCATGGCTCCCCCAAATTGGTCAATCCACCATCTCGGGTTTTTTGTTTAGAGCCTATTGGATGTTTATTCTGATTAGGCGAATTTCACTGAAAGCGCCTGTAGTTTAATTTCCTCAATGGTTAATGCAAGAACTTTTGAAAATGCAGAAAACCACTTCAGATCACAAGAGCACACTGTGCTCCTGTCGTGGATCAAGTATCTCAAAGCTGAATCACTAGGTAGCAAAAGAGTTTCAAACTCACAGAAAAGCGTTTTAGTGAAATGGAAATAATTCCATGTTTCTTTAGCTTCTGGGCACTAGGTTTCTTTGTGTATTTCAATGAATACTCTGAATAAATGATTCTCTCAAGTGCTCCTCAAGGCTCCCCAAGTTTGGTCATCCCACCATCAAGGGTGTTTTGTTTACAATCTATTGGATGTTTTAACCCTGATTAGGCGAAAATGCCCGAAAAAGCCTGTGAGTTTAATTCTTAAATGGTTAATGCTAGAACTTTATGTTTTTAAAAACACAGAACAACACTTTTATTTCACAAGAGCACACTGTGCTTCTGTCCTTGTTCAAGTATCTCTAAGCTGAATCACTAGGTAGCAACAAGAGGTTCAAACTCAAAGAAAAAGCGGATTTACCCAACTGGAAATAATTCCATTTTTCTTAGCTTCTGGGAACTAGGTTTCTTTGTGTATATCAATGAAACTCTGACAAAATGATTCTCTCTTGTGCCCTCATGGCTCCCCCAATTTGGTCAATCCACCATCTCGGGTTTTTTGATTAGAGCCTATTGGATGTTTATTCTGATTAGGCGAATTTCACTGAAAGCGCCTGTAGTTTTAATTCCTCAATGGTTAATTGCAAGAACTTTGAAAATGCAGAAAACGCACTTCAGATCACAAGAGCACACTGTGCTCCTGTCGTGGTTCAAGTATCTCAAAGCTGAATCACTAGGTAGCAAAAGAGTTTCAAACTCACAGAAAAAGCGATTTAGCCAACTGGAAATATTTCCAAGTTTCTTAGCTTCTGGGAACTAGGTTTCTTTGTGTATTGCAATTAAACTCTGACACAAAATGATTCTCTCTTGTGCCCCCTCATGGCACCCCCAAATTTTGGTCATCCCACGATCACGGGTTTTTTGTTTAGAGCCTATTGGATGTTTTACCCTGATTAGGCGAATTTCACTGAAAACGCCTGTTAGTTTAATTCCTCAATAGGTTAATGATTGAACTTTGAAAATGCAGAAAAGCACTTCAGATCACAACTGCACACTGTGCTTCTTTCCTGGTTCAAGTATCTCAAAGCTGAATCACTAGGTAAAAAAAGAATTTCAAACTCACTGAAAAGCGTTTTTTTAGCGAACTGTAAATCATTCCAAGTTTCTTAGCTTCTGGGCACTAGGTTTTTCTTTGTGTATTTCAATGAAACTCTGACCAAAATGGTTCTCTCATGTGCCCCTCAATGCTCCCCACGTTTGGTCATCCCACCATCAAGGTGTTTTGTTTACAGTCTATTGGATGTTCACCCTGATTAGGCGAAAATGCCTGAAAACGCCTGTGAGTTTAATTCTTAAATGGTTTAATGCTATAACTTTAAAAACGCAGAACAACACTTCAGTTCACAAGGACCACACTGTGCTTCTGTCTCCTGGTTCAAGTATCTCAAAGCTGAATCACTAGGTAGCAAAAAGAGTTTCAAACTCACAGAAAAGCGTTTTAGTGAAATGGAAATAATTCCATGTTTCTTAGCTTCTCTGGGCACTAAGTATCTTTGTGTATTTCAATGAAAAACTCTGAATATATGATTCTCTCAAGTGCTCCTCAAGGCTCCCCAAGTTTGGTCTCATCCCCACCATCAAGGGTGTTTTGTTTACAGTCTATTGGATGTTTACCCTGATTAGGCGAAAAATGCCCGAAAACGCCTGTGAGTTTAATTCTTAAATGGTTAATGCTAGAACTTTAAAAACACAGAACAACATTTTATTTCACAAGAGCACACTGTGCTTCTGTCCTGGTTCAAGTATCTCATAGCTGAATCACTAGGTAGCAAAAGAGGTTCAAAACTCAAAGAAAAGCGATTTACCCAACTGGAAATCATTCCATGTTTCTTAGCTTCTGGGTAACTAGGTTTTCTTTGTGTATTTCAATGAAACTCTGACAAAAATGGTTTCTCTCATGTGCCCCTCAATGCTCCCCACGTTTTGGTCATCCCACCATCAAGGGGTGTTTTGTTTACAATCTATTGGATGTTCACCCTGATTAGGCGAAAATGCCTGAAAATGCCTGTGTGAGTTTAATTCTTAAATGGTTAATGCTAGAACTTTAAAAACGCAGAACAACACTTCAGTTCACAAGAGCACACTGTGCTTCTGTCCATGTTCAAGTATCTCAAAAGCTGAATCACTAGGTAGCAAAAGAGTTTCAAACTCTCAAAAGCATTTTAGCCAACTGGAAATAATTCCATGTTTCTTAGCTTGTGGGTACCTGAGGTTTCTATTGTGTATTTCAATGAAACTCTGACAAAAATGATTCTCTCTTGTGCCCCTCATGGCTCCCCATGTTTGGTCAATCCACCATCACGGGTTTTTTGTTTAGAGCCTATTGGAATGATGTTTACCTGATTAGGCGAATTTCACTGAAAGCGCCTGTATTTAATTCCTCAATGATTAATGCTAGAACTTTGAAAATGCAGGAGAGAAAACCACTTTCAGATATCCAAGAGCTCACACTGTGCTCCTGTCCTGGTTCAAGTATCGCTCAAAGCTGAATCACTAGGTAGTAGCAAATGAGTTTTCAAAACTCACAGAAAAAGCGATTTAGCCAACTGGAAATAGTTCCATGTTTCTTAGCTTCTGGGAACTAGGTTTCTTTGTGTATTTCAATGAAACTCGGACAAATGATTTCTCTCTTGTGCCCCTCATGGCTCCCCAAATTTGGTCATCCCACGATCACGGTTTTTTGTTTACAGTCTATTGGTTGTTTACCCTGATTAGGCGAATTTCATGCTGAAAAACGCCTGTTAGTTTAATTCCTCCAGTGGTTAATGCTAGAGAACTTTGGATATGCATAGAAAGAAAAAGCACTTCCGATCACAAAGAGCACACTGTGCTTCTCTTGTCCTGGTTCAAGTATCTCAAAGCTGAATCTCTAGGTAGCAAAGAGTTTCAAACTCACAGAAAAGCGGTTTTAGTGAAATGGAAATAATTCCATGATGTTTTTTAGCTTCTGGGCACTAGGTTTCTTTGTGTATTTTTAATGAAACTCTGAATAAATGATTCTCTCAAGTGCTCCTCAAGGCTCCCCAAGATTGGTCATCCCACCATCAAGGGTGTTTTGTTTTACAGTCTATTGGATGTTTACCCTGAATTAGGCGAAAATGCCCGAAAAACGCCTTGTGAGTTTAATTCTTAAATAGGTTAATGCTAGAACTTTAAAAAAACAGAACAACATTTTATTTCACAAGAGCACTACTGTGCTTCTAGTCCTGGTTCAAGTATCTCATAGCTGGAATCACTAAGGTAGCAAAAGAGGTTCAAACTCAAGAAAAGCGATTTACCAACTGGAAATCATTCCATGTTTCTTAGCTTCTGGGATACTAGGTTTCTTTGTGTATTCAATGAAACTCTGACAAAATGGTTTCTCTCATGAGCCCTCAATGCTCCCCACGTTTTGGTCATCCACCACCATCAAGGGTGCTTTTGTTTACAAATCTATTGGATGTTCACCCTGATTAGGCGAAAATGCCTGAAAATGCTGTGAGTTTAATTCTTAAATGGTTAATGCT
>JAKELJ010000871.1:0-13741 GCA_025594165.1 Tamias sibiricus
GGATAGGCTTAATTGTTAATTGCGGTTGACTTTGAGCCGTGGAGAGATTTGGCCTTTGTGGAAATATTTCGACGAGGATGAGGCACTCTCTCATTGAGGCTGCAATACACATTGTTTCTGTGACAAAGTCGCCAATTTTATCTTTACATAGTTGTATAAATACGGAAAAGGATCTTTTTTAGGTGCTCCATGGATGATGGCTGCTTGGACAAGTTATTTGTATTTTCATAAGCTAATTTGAACTAACTAAACTGCATAGCTTTCGGACACACATCTGTAAACTCTACTACCTGTAGTTTTTATAAGTCGATCAAGCAAAGTGGGCATACGGGCGTTCATTTAGGTCCTTGAATCACTTTTGACAAGCTACCTTGTAGATTCCCCAGGGCCTTGTACAGTTTTCCATGCCTCAAGGCAGCTGCATTTATCTCGTGGCATATATATCTGAGTCATAATATGTTTGAGCCTGTAAAGTCTGCGAATTGCCCGTCTTCTTGTGAGCATGTGCTTTATTATAGTTTTCAAACCTGCTGGCCGCGGTTCTTTTAGACCGTTTTTACTATTAAACTGTTCTTGGAATTTCCGATCGCCAAACCTAAGAATTGTCCCCCGCTTATATGTTGCTGCTTACATAGACTTTTCCAGTCCTGAGGGGGTTAAGTGCTAAAGGTGTTTAAGGGATCCAGCATACTCAAGCGTGAAAGGAGCTTGGGGCCCATAAGTCATTACTGCCTCTTTGAGATTTTTTATTGTTTTGAAATCTACTGACTGATGGGACACTCTGTCTATTTTTTTTTTCAAATGTTGGCGGTTCCCAATGTAATCTGTGAGTTGTCCTCGAGAGCACCCCGCATAAGCGATCAGAAAGACTTTTTATTCTGTTTTTAGGGTATGCAAATGTCTAGTAATACCCTTCATATTTTTTTGTAATGGATTTCACCTCATGGGGGAGTAAGTCACTTCCCACAAGTGACATCACTCTGCCCTGACGGGTTCAACCTTTTTCTCGGTCTTTTTAAATTTTTTTTCCTCATTTTCTCAGGATCACTTTTACTAGATTTACTCACCACTGCTAATTTCACTGTCAGCAATATCCTGAGGCCCAGTCACTCGAGATCACGCAACAATCCAGTGAGACTACGGGTGGCGTCAAAGGCCAAATTCCATGGCTCATAGTCACAACCGCCAATTAAGCCAATCCCCAAACAGGCTCCTGCATAATACCACTTCAAATAGTGAGGTAAGATCTCATTATTTGGAGGTAAGAACTATGGTTAACAATCTGACAGCAGACAAGCCATTTAACATAAGTATCTATTAAACTAATAGGATAGGACAGAATATAAATAATAGATAATAATTTGTAAACCCAAGTAACGAGGTAAGAATTTCTTCTAATTACACTTCTTTTCCAATTCAAGATAATTAAAATACCAACTTAATACATATGCATAAAAATCACTGTACAGGAAATAAAAGTACATGAATATGCCTCTTGCTAAGGGACACATCCATTTTATCATCTGCATACTGTCCTTCTCTGATCTTTTTTCCCTAAAATTTGAGAAATAATAGACCTTTCCTTATAAAACTTCCCTAATCCTAGCAGTTGTTACTTCTGGATTTCAGGCAGTACTCACTTGCCTTCCAATCCCCTAATAATACAACCTAACATGGCAGATACATTTTCTTTTCTAGTATTTTATCCAGAACAGTAGCACTGCCTTTTTTGGTCAATATTTAACCTTCTAATAACCCTACAAGTGAGAACAGAAGTGAAGTAACTGTAAAACAGGACTTCATAATTAAATATAGTTTAATTATAAAGGATCATAGGGTCCTGTACTGGCTTTTGGATCAGGTAAAAATAGTTATAAACATTTTGGGGACAAGTGTTTAAAAACTGAATAGAAATTGCATATTCACCTTATACAACAACATACTAATGTCAAATGTCCTGAGTTTGGTAATTATTCTGTTGACATGTAAGAGAATGATCTTCTTAGGAAACATGTAAAGTATTTGAGGTCAAATGATTATGATATCTGCAACTTACTCTTTTTTTCCTATTTTTTTAGGGTACTGGGGATTGAACTCAGGAGCACTCAACCACTGAGCCACATCTCCAGCCCTAATTTGTATTTTATTAGAGACAGGGTCTCACTGAGTTGCTTAGCACCTTGCTAAATTGCTAAGACTGGTTTTCAAATCTTGATCCTCCTGCTTCGGCCTTCTGTGCTCCTGGGATTACAGGAGTGTGCCACCATGCCTGGCCTGCAACTTAACTCTTAAGTGATTTCTAAAATATTAGGATGGCAAAGCAAATATAATAAAATGCTAATAACGAATCTTGGTATGAAGATTATTGAATTTGTTTTATTCTTACATTTTTTTTTCTGTAAGTCTACAATTATTTAAAAATAAAGATTCAAAATATTTTCCCTTCTTTGGCTAGAAAACATATTTCCAGGGTGTTTATATCTCTAAAATCACTTATCCTCTTCAGACTGGATCCTGTTCTCTGAACACCAGTGGTGTTGCTCACAGTCCTGGCTTGACCTCTTACCCTACCTTCTTCCTTGGCAATCTTGGTCTTTACTAAAGCTTGAACTCTAAAAATAAATAACAAAGTAAAACAAAAGATTCTTCAATTTCTTCTAGTCTTCATTTCTCCAGACAGCTGTGTGTACCCTGCATATTTTCATCACCAGCCCATCGATTCATCCATAAAAGAGTTAAATACAAAAACCTTATCACTTTCTTCTTTCCAAACTAATTCCTTCACTAATACTTCCTACTAGTACCAGAATTCCCCAGGTAGGGTTTTTACATTTTGAAGTCAAGTTTGTGTGCTTCCCTATAGTATTCAAGCAGCTGTAAAACCTTGTAATTCCTACCCTCTGGTAATTATTCCTTCTTCATTCGGGAACTTTCTAGTAATTTTAGTCTCTATCCAATTCAGCATCTTTTCTCTGCTGTCTTTAAATATATTAGGCAACAATCAAATTGAACTATTCTTATTTATCCCACATATCCTGTCCTTTCACAGTGGTTCAGAATTTCCTTTAATTGGACTGCTCCCTTTTCCGCAGTTCTAAGTTTCTTTGTTTATTTCAATGAAACTCTGAAAAAATGATTCTCTCATGTGCCCCTCATGGCTCCCCAAATGTGGTCAATCCACCATCACGGGTTTTTTGTTTAGAGCCTATTGGATGTTTACCCTGATTAGGCGAATTTCACTGAAAACACCTGTAGTTTAATTCCTCAATGGTTAAAGCTAGAACTTTGAAAATGCAGAAAAGCACTTCAGATTACAAGGGCACACTGTGCTTTTGTCCTGGTTCAAGTATCTCAAAGCTGAATCACTAGGTAGCAAAAAAGTTTCAAACTCACAGAAAAGCGATTTAGCCAACTGTAAATAATTCCATGTTTCTTACCTTCTGAGTACTAGGTTTCTTTGTGTATTTCAAAGAAACTCTAACAAAATGATTCTCTCATGTGCCCCTCAAGGCTCCCCAAGTTTGGTCATCCCCACCATCACGTGTTTTTTGTTTAGAGCCTATTGGATGTTTACCCTGATTAGGCGAAAATGCCTGAAAACGCCTGCAGTTTAATTCTTAAATGGTTAATGCTAGAACTTTGAAAACGCAGAAAAGCACTTCAGATCACAAAAGCACACTGTGCTTTTGGCCTGGTTCAAGTATCTCAAAGCTGAATCACTAGGTAGCAAAAGAGTTTCAAACTCACATAAAAGCATTTTAGCCAACTGGAAATAATTCCATGTTTCTTAGCTTGTGGGTACTAGGTTTCTTTGTGTATTTCAATGAAACTCTGAAAAAATGATTCTCTCATGTGCCCCTCAAGGCTCCCCACGTTTGGTCATCCCACCATCAAGGGTGTTTTGTTTACAGTCTATTGGAGGTTTACCCTGATTAGGCAAAATCACTGAAAACGCCTGTGAGTTTAATTCTTAAATGGTTAATGCTAGAACTTTAAAAATGCAGAACAACACTTTAGTTCACAAGAGCACACTGTGCTTCTGTCCTGGTTCAAGTATCTCAAAGCTGAATCACTAGGTAGCAAAAGAGTTTCAAACTCACAGAAAAGCGTTTTAGCCAACTGGAAATAATTCCATGTTTCTTAGCTTGTGGGTACTAGGTTTCTTTGTGTATTTCAATGAAACTCTGACAAAATGATTGTCTCTTGTGCCCTCATGGCTCCCCAAATTTGGTCAATCCACCATCATGTGTTTTTTGTTTAGAGCCTATTGGATGTTTACCCTGATTAGGCAAATTTCACTGAAAACGCCTGTAGTTTAATTCCTCAATGGTTAATGCTAGAACGTTGAAAATGCAGAAAAGCACTTCAGATCACAAGAGCACACTGTGCTTTCTGTCCTGGTTCAAGTATCTCAAAGCTGAATCACTAGGTAGCAAAAGAGTTTCAAACTCACAGAAAAGCGTTTTAGCCAACTGGAAATAATTCCATGTTTCTTAGCTTGTGGGTACTAGGTTTCTTTGTGTATTTCAATGAAACTCTGAAAAAATGATTCTCTCATGTGCCCCTCAAGGCTCCCCAAGTTTGGTCATCCCACCATCACGTGTTTTTTGTTTAGAGCCTATTGGATGTTTACCCTGATTAGGCGAAAATGCCTGAAAACGCCTGTAGTTTAATTCTTAAATGGTTAATGCTAGAACTTTGAAAACGCAGAAAAGCACTTCAGATCACAAAAGCACACTGTGCTTCTGTCCTGGTTCAAGTATCTCAAAGCTGAATCACTAGGTAGCAAAAGAGTTTCAAACTCACAGAAAAGCGTTTTAGCCAACTGGAAATAATTCCATGTTTCTTAGCTTTGGGTACTAGGTTTCTTTGTGTATTTCAATGAAACTCTGACAAAATGATTCCTCTTGTGTCCCTCATGGCTCCCCAAATTTGGTCATCCACAATCAGGGTTTTTTGTTTAGAGCCTATTGGATGTTTACCCTGATTAGGCGAATTTCACTGAAAACGCCTGTAGTTTAATTCCTCAATGGTTAATGCTAGAACTTTGAAAATGCAGAAAAGCACTTCAGATCACAAGAGCACACTGTGCTTCTGTCCTGGTTCAAGTATCTCAAAGCTGAATCACTAGGTAGCAAAAGAGTTTCAAACTCACAGAAAAGCGATTTAGCCAACTGGAAATAATTCCATGTTTCTTAGCTTTTGGGCACTAGGTTTCTTTGTGTATTTCAATGAAACTCTGAAAAATGATTCTCTCATGTGCCCCTCATGGCTCCCCAAGTTTGGTCATCCACCATCACGGGTTTTTTGTTTACAGTCTATTGGATGTTTACCCTGATTAGGCGAAAATGCCTGAAAACGCCTGTGAGTTTAATTCTTAAATGGTTAATGCTAGAACTTTAAAAATGCAGAAAACACTTTAGTTCACAAGAGCACACTGTGCTTCTGTCCTGGTTCAAGTATCTCAAAGCTGAATCACTAGGTAGCAAAAGAGTTTCAAACTCACAGAAAAGCGTTTTAGCCAACTGGAAATAATTCCATGTTTCTTAGCTTGTGGGTCATAGGTTTCTTTGTGTATTTCAATGAAACTCTGACAAAATGATTCTCTCATGTGCCCCTCATGGCTCCCCAAATTGGTCAATCCACCATCACGTGTTTTTTGTTTAGAGCCTATTGGATGTTTACCCTGATTAGGCAAATTTCACTGAAAACGCCTGTAGTTTAATTCCTAAATGGTTAATGCTAGAACTTGAAAATGCAGAAAAGCACTTCAGATCACAAGAGCACACTGTGCTTCTGTCCTGGTTCAAGTATCTCAAAGCTGAATCACTAGGTAGCAAAAGAGTTTCAAACTCACAGAAAAGCGTTTTAGCCAACTGGAAATAATTCCATGTTTCTTAGCTTGTGGGTACTAGGTTTCTTTGTGTATTTCAATGAAACTCTGAAAAAATGATTTCTCTCATGTGCCCCTCATGGCTCCCCAAGTTTGGTCATCCACCATCACTGTGTTTTTTGTTTAGAGCCTATTGGATGTTTACCCTGATTAGGCGAAAATGCACTGAAAACGCCTGTAGTTTAATTCTTCAATGGTTAATTGTAGAACTTTAAAATGCAGAAAAGCACTTCAGATCACAAGAGCACACTGTGCTTCTGTCCTGGTTCAAGTATCTCAAAGCTGAATCACTAGGTAGCAAAAGAGTTTCAAACTCACAGAAAAGCGTTTTAGCCAACTGGAAATAATTCCATGTTTCTTAGCTTGTGGGTACTAGGTTTCTTTGTGTATTTCAATGAAACTCTGACAAAATGATTGTCTCATGTGCCCCTCATGGCTCCCCAAATTTGGTCAATCCACCATCACGGGTTTTTTGTTTAGAGCCTATTGGATGTTTACCCTGATTAGGCAAATTTCACTGAAAACGCCTGTAGTTTAATTCCTCAATGGTTAATGCTAGAACGTTGAAAATGCAGAAAAGCACTTCAGATCACAAGAGCACACTGTGCTTCTGTCCTGGTTCAAGTATCTCAAAGCTGAATCACTAGGTAGCAAAAGAGTTTCAAACTCACAGAAAAGCGTTTTAGCCAACTGGAAATAATTCCATGATTTCTTAGCTTGAGTGGGTACTAGGTTTCTTTGTGTATTTCAATGAAACTCTGAAAAATGATTCTCTCATGTGCCCCTCAAGGCTCCCCAAAGTTTGGTCATCCACCATCACGTGTTTTTTGTTTAGAGCCTATTGGATGTTTACCCTGATTAGGCGAAAATGCCTGAAAACGCCTGTAGTTTAATTCTTAAATGGTTAATGCTAGAACTTTAAAAATGCAGAAAAGCACTTCAGATCACAAGAGCACACTGTGCTTCTGTCCTGGTTCAAGTATCTCAAAGCTGAATCACTAGATAGCAAAAGAGTTTCAAACTCACAGAAAAGCGATTTTAGCCAACTGGAAATAATTCCATGTTTCTTAGCTTGTGGGTACTAGGTTTCTTTGTGTATTTCAATGAAACTCTGAAAAAATGATTCTCTCATGTGCCCCTCAAGGCTCCCACGTTTGGTCATCCCACCATCAAGGGTGTTTTGTTTACAGTCTATTGGATGTTTACCCTGATTAGGCGCAAAAATGCACTGAAAACGCCTGTGAGTTTAATTCTTAAATGGTTAATTGCTAGAACTTTGAAAACGCAGAAAAGCACTTTAGATCACAAGAGCACACTGTGCTTCTGTCCTGGTTCAAGTATCTCAAAGCTGAATCACTAGGTAGCAAAAGAGTTTCAAACTCACAGAAAAGCGTTTTAGCCAACTGGAAATAATTCCATGTTTCTTAGCTTCTGGGTACTAGGTTTCTTTGTGTATTTCAATGAAACTCTGACAAAATGATTGTCTCTTGTGCCCCTCATGGCTCCCCAAATTTGGTCAATCCACCATCACGTGTTTTTTTTTGTTTAGAGCCTATTGGATGTTTACCCTGATTAGGCAAATTTCACTGAAAACGCCTGTAGTTTAATTCCTCAATGGTTAATGCTAGAACGTTGAAAATGCAGAAAAGCACTTCAGATCACAAGAGCACACTGTGCTTCTGTCCTGGTTCAAGTATCTCAAAGCTGAATCACTAGGTAGCAAAAGAGTTTCAAACTCAGAGAAAAGCGTTTTAGCCAACTGGAAATAATTCCATGTTTCTTAGCTTTGTGGGTACTAGGTTCTTTGTGTATTTCAATGAAACTCTGAAAAATGATTCTCTCATGTGCCTCTCAAGGCTCCCCAAGTTTGGTCATCCCACCATCACGTGTTTTTTGTTTAGACCTATTGGATGTTTACCCTGATTAGGCGAAAATGCCTGAAAACGCCTGTAGTTTAATTCTTAAATGGTTAATGCTAGAACTTTGAAAATGCAGAACAGCACTTTCAGATCACAAAAGCACACTGTGCTTCTGTCCTGGTTCAAGTATCTCAAAGCTGAATCACTAGGTAGCAAAAGAGTTTCAAACTCACAGAAAAGCGTTTTAGCCAACTGGAAATAATTCCATGTTTCTTAGCTTGTGGGTACTAGGTTTCTTTGTTATTTCAATGAAACTCTGACAAAATGATTGTCTCTTGTGTCCCTCATGGCTCCCCAAATTTGGTCAATCCACCATCATGTGTTTTTTGTTTAGAGCCTATTGGATGTTTACCCTGATTAGGCAAATTTCACTGAAAACGCCTGTAGTTTAATTCCTCAATGGTTAATGCTAGAACGTTGAAAATGCAGAAAAGCACTTCAGATCACAAGAGCACACTGTGCTTCTGTCCTGGTTCAAGTATCTCAAAGCTGAATCACTAGGTAGCAAAAGAGTTTCAAACTCACAGAAAAGCGTTTTAGCCAACTGGAAATAATTCCATGTTTCTTAGCTTTGTGGGGTACTAGGTTTTCTTTGTGTATTTCAATGAAACTCTGAAAAAATGATTCTCTCATGTGCCCCTCAAGGCTCCCCAAGTTTGGTCATCCCACCATCACGGGTTTTTTGTTTAGAGCCTATTGGATGTTTACCCTGATTAGGCGAAAATGCCTGAAAACGCCTGTGAGTTTAATTCTTAAATGGTTAATTGTAGAACTTTAAAAATGCAGAACAAGCACTTTAGTTCACAAGAGCACACTGTGCTTCTGTCCTGGTTCAAGTATCTCAAAGCTGAATCACTAGGTAGCAAAAGAGTTTCAAACTCACAGAAAAGCGTTTTAGCCAACTGGAAATAATTCCATGTTTCTTAGCTTGTGGGTATAGGTTTCTTTGTGTATTTCAATGAAACTCTGAAAAAATGATTCTCTCTTGTGCCCCTCATGGCTCCCCAAATTAGGTCATCCACCATCACGTGTTTTTTGTTTAGAGCCTATTGGATGTTTACCCTGATTAGGCAAATTTCACTGAAAACGCCTGTAGTTTAATTCCTCAATGGTTAATGCTAGAACGTTGAAAATGCAGAAAAGCACTTCAGATCACAAGAGCACACTGTGCTTCTGTCCTGGTTCAAGTATCTCAAAGCTGAATCACTAGGTAGCAAAAGAGTTTCAAACTCAGAGAAAAGCGTTTTAGCCAACTGGAAATAATTCCATGTTTCTTAGCTTGTGGGTACTAGGTTTCTTTGTGTATTTCAATGAAACTCTGACAAAATGATTCTCTCATGTGCCCCTCAAGGCTCCCAAGTTTGGTCATCCCACCATCACGTGTTTTTTGTTTAGAGCCTATTGGATGTTTACCCTGATTAGGCGAAAATGCCTGAAAACGCCTGCAGTTTAATTCTTAAATGGTTAATGCTAGAACTTTGAAAACGCAGAAAAGCACTTCAGATCACAAAAGCACACTGTGCTTTGTCCTGGTTCAAGTATCTCAAAGCTGAATCACTAGGTAGCAAAAGAGTTTCAAACTCACATAAAAGCATTTTAGCCAACTGGAAATAATTCCATGTTTCTTAGCTTGTGGGTACTAGGTTTCTTTGTGTATTTCAATGAAACTCTGAAAAAATGATTCTCTCATGTGCCCCTCAAGGCTCCCCACGTTTGGTCATCCCACCATCAAGGGTGTTTTGTTTACAGTCTATTGGAGGTTTACCCTGATTAGGCGAAAAATGCCTGAAAACGCCTGTGAGTTTAATTCTTAAATGGTTAATTCTAGAACTTTAAAAACGCAGAACAACACTTTAGTTCACAAAAGCACACTGTGCTTCTATCCTGGTTCAAGTATCTCAAAGCTGAATCACTAGATAGCAAAAGAGTTTCAAACTCACAGAAAAGCGTTTTAGCCAACTGGAAATAATTCCATGTTTTTTAGCTTGTGGGTACTAGGTTTCTTTGTGTATTTCAATGAAACTCTGACAAAATGATTGTCTCTTGTGCCCCTCATGGCTCCCCAAATTTGGTCAATCCACCATCATGTGTTTTTTGTTTAGAGCCTATTGGATGTTTACCCTGATTAGGCAAATTTCACTGAAAACGCCTGTAGTTTAATTCCTCAATGGTTAATGCTAGAACGTTGAAAATGCAGAAAAGCACTTCAGATCACAAGAGCACACTGTGCTTATGTCCTGATTCAAGTATCTCAAAGCTGAATCACTAGGTAGCAAAAGAGTTTCAAACTCACAGAAAAGCGTTTTAGCCAACTGGAAATTATTCCATGTTTCTTAGCTTGTGGGTACTAGGTTTCTTTGTGTATTTCAATGAAACTCTGAAAAAATGATTCTTCTCATGTGCCCCTCAAGGCTCCCCAAGTTTGGTCATCCCACCATCACGTGTTTTTTGTTTAGAGCCTATTGGATGTTTACCCTGATTAGGCGAAAATGCCTGAAAACGCCTGTAGTTTAATTCTTAAATGGTTAATGCTAGAACTTTGAAAACGCAGAAAAGCACTTCAGATCACAAAAGCACACAGTGCTTCTGTCCTGGTTCAAGTATCTCAAAGCTGAATCACTAGGTAGCAAAAGAGTTTTTCAAACTCACAGAAAAGCGATTTAGCCAAATGGAAATAATTCCATGTTTCTTAGCTTCTGGGTACTAGGTTTCTTTGTTTATTTCAATGAAACTCTGACAAAATGATTCCCTCTTGTGTCCCTCATGGCTCCCCAAATTTGGTCAATCCACAATCACGGGTTTTTTGTTTAGAGCCTATTGGATGTTTACCCTGATTAGGCGAATTTCACTGAAAAGGCCTGTAGTTTAATTCTCAATGGTTAATGCTAGAACTTTGAAAATGCAGAAAAGCACTTCAGATCACAAGAGCACACTGTGCTCCTGTCCTGGTTCAAGTATCTCAAAGCTGAATCACTAGGTAGCAAAAGAGTTTCAAACTCACAGAAAAAGCGTTTTAGCCAACTGGAAATAATTCCAGATTTCTTAGCTTTTGGGCACTAGGTTCTTTGTGTATTTCAATGAAACTCTGAAAAAATGATTCTCTCATGTGCCTCTCAGGCTCCCCAAGTTTGGTCATCCCACCATCACGGGTTTTTTGTTTACAGTCTATTGGATGTTTACCCTGATTAGGCGAAAAATGCCTGAAAACGCCTGTGAGTTTAATTCTTAAATGGTTAATGGTAGAACTTTAAAAATGCAGAACAACACTTTAGTTCACAAGAGCACACTGTGCTTCTGTCCTGGTTCAAGTATCTCAAAGCTGAATCACTAGGTAGCAAAAGAGTTTCAAACTCACAGAAAAGCGTTTTAGCCAACTGGAAATAATTCCATGTTTCTTAGCTTGTGGGTCATAGGTTTCTTTGTGTATTTCAATGAAACTCTGAAAAAAATGATTCTCTCTTGTGCCCCTCATGGCTCCCCAAATTAGGTCAATCCACCATCACGTGTTTTTTGTTTAGAGCCTATTGGATGTTTACCCTGATTAGGCAAATTTCACTGAAAACGCCTGTAGTTTAATTCCTCAATGGTTAATGCTAGAACGTTGAAAATGCAGAAAAGCACTTCAGATCACAAGAGCACACTGTGCTTCTGTCCTGGTTCAAGTATCTCAAAGCTGAATCACTAGGTAGCAAAAGAGTTTCAAACTCACAGAAAAGCGTTTTAGCCAACTGGAAATAATTCCATGTTTCTTAGCTTGTGGGTACTAGGTTTCTTTGTGTATTTCAATGAAACTCTGAAAAAATGATTCTCTCATGTGCCCCTCAAGGCTCCCCAACGTTTGGTCATCCCACCATCACGTGTTTTTTGTTTAGAGCCTATTGGATGTTTACCCTGATTAGGCGAAAATGCCTGAAAACGCCTGTAGTTTAATTCTTCAATGGTTAATGCTAGAACTTTGAAAATGCAGAAAAGCACTTCAGATCACAAAAGCACACTGTGCTTCTGTCCTGGTTCAAGTATCTCAAAGCTGAATCACTAGGTAGCAAAAGAGTTTCAAACTCACAGAAAAGCGTTTTAGCCAAATGGAAATAATTCCATGTTTCTTAGCTTGTGGGTACTAGGTTTCTTTGTGTATTTCAATGAAACTCTGACAAAATGATTCTCTCATGTGCCCCTCATGGCTCCCAAATTAGGTCAATCCACCATCACGTGTTTTTTGTTTAGAGCCTATTGGATGTTTACCCTGATTAGGCAAATTTCACTGAAAACGCCTGTAGTTTAATTCCTCAATGGTTAATGCTAGAACTTTGAAAATGCAGAAAAGCACTTCAGATCACAAGAGAGCACACTGTGCTTCTGTCCTGGTTCAAGTATCTCAAAGCTGAATCACTAGGTAGCAAAAGAGTTTCAAACTCACATAAAGCGTTTTAGCCAACTGGAAATAATTTCCATGTTTCTTAGCTTGTGGGTACTAGGTTTCTTTGTGTATTTCAATGAAACTCTGAAAAATGATTCTCTCATGTGCCCCTCAAGGCTCCCCAAGTTTGGTCATCCCACCATCACGTGTTTTTTGTTTAGAGCCTATTGGATGTTTACCCTGATTAGGCGAAAATGCCTGAAAACGCCCTGTGAGTTTAATTCTTAAATGGTTAATTGCTAGAACTTTAAAAATGCAGAAAAGCACTTCAGATCACAAAAGCACACTGTGCTTCTATCCTGGTTCAAGTATCTCAAAGCTGAATCACTAGATAGCAAAGAGTTTCAAACTCACAGAAAAGCGTTTTAGCCAACTGGAAATAATTCCATGTTTTTTAGCTTGTGGGTACTAGGTTTCTTTGTGTATTTCAATGAAACTCTGACAAAATGATTGTTCTCATGTGCCCTCATGGCTCCCAACTCGTTTGGTCATCCACCATCAAGGGTTTTTGTTTAGAGCCTATTGGATGTTTACCCTGATTAGGCAAATTTCACTGAAAACGGCCTGTAGTTTAATTCCTCAATGGTTAATGCTAGAACGTTGAAAATGCAGAAAAGCACTTCAGATCACAAGAGCACACTGTGCTTCTGTCCTGGTTCAAGTATCTCAAAGCTGAATCACTAGGTAGCAAAAGAGTTTCAAACTCACAGAAAAGCGATTTAGCCAACTGGAAATAATTCCATGTTTCTTAGCTTGTGGGTACTAGGTTTCTTTGTGTATTTCAATGAAACTCTGAAAAATGATTCTCTCATGTGCCCCTCAAGGCTCCCCAAGTTTGGTCATCCCACCATCACGTGTTTTTTGTTTAGAGCCTATTGGATGTTTACCCTGATTAGGCGAAAATGCCTGAAAACGCCTGTAGTTTAATTCTAAATGGTTAATGCTAGAACTTTAAAAAATGCAGAAAAGCACTTCAGATCACAAAAGCACACTGTGCTTCTATCTGTCCTGGTTCAAGTATCTCAAAGCTGAATCACTAGGTAGCAAAAGAGTTTCAAACTCACAGAAAAGCGTTTTTTAGCCAATGGAAATAATTCCATGTTTCTTAGCTTGTGGGTACTAGGTTTCTTTGTGTATTTCAATGAAACTCTGACAAAATGATTGCCGTCTCTTGTGCCCTCATGGCTCCCAAATTTGGTCAATCCACATCACGGGTGTTTTTGTTTAGAGGCCTATTGGATGTTTACCCTGATTAGGCAAAATTCACTGAAAACTCCTGTAGTTTAATTCCTTAAATGGTTAATGCTAGAACTTTGAAAACGCAGAAAAGCACTTCAGATCACAAAGCAGCACACTGTGCTTCTGTCCTGGTTCAAGTATCTCAAAGCTGAATCACTAGGTAGCAAAAGAGTTTCAAACTCACAGAAAAGCGATTTAGCCAACTGGAAATAATTCCAGATGTTTTCTTAGCTTGTGGGTACTAGGTTTCTTTGTGTATTTCAATGAAACTCT
>JAKELJ010000872.1:0-13696 GCA_025594165.1 Tamias sibiricus
GCCCCATGCATGCAGAGCAGAGGCCACACTACTGGTGAGGTTGTTTGATGCTTGAGCAGCAGGAATGGTTGAAGCTGTAGAAGCAGCCCTGTTTTTTATGTCTAGACAATGCCACTGGCAAATCTTCAGGGCCCGCTACCTAGAAACCAAAGCATCAATTATTAAAGGAAAGGCAGTGATATTGTAGCACTGAGTTAAGAGGCAATTGTCAAACTAAGAAATAGAATTATTAGATTAGAAAAATAAAGTTGATTTTTGTTTACACACTGAAGGAGCCTATAATCAAGGAGATAGCTAAAGATTGCGGTTAGCTGAGAGCCATAAAAGATGTTCTAGTTTCCACCTGATAGTAATACATTATCCAAAGAATCTCTGTATGCCCGTGAACACTGCGTGACGCACCTGTAAGCTCGAGCTGTAAGCACGTGTCCTTGTTAAAGCTATATGTATATAACTGGGTGAGTTTGGTGAGTGTGTGTGGGAAGAAGAAGAAGGAGGTGGTTGGAGTTAGAGCGTTTGGAGTGATTGCTGGAGCCGGAGAGAGAAGAAGAATAAAAGACCTTTTTTCATTTTCATCCTGCCTCCGAATTTTCCTGCGGCGTTCGTTGCTAAAAGCGGTTTCCGCTTCAGGCAGCAACAAGTGGTGGCCTGTACGGGGAATTCGGCGGCAAGGTAAGAAAAAAGAAAATTTAAAAATATGGGAGCGAATATAACAAAAAGTTGGTTTATAAAAGCCACGAATGAAATTTTTGATAGCGAGAACTCAGAGGATAGTGAGAAAAGTGAACAAGAAAGCATATCCTCTGACTCAGTTGAGACCAGCAAGGAGAGCAGTGATATAAATTCAAAAGTAAGAACTGCAAAAGCCATCAGAAGCTTAATAAAATTAGCTGAGGAGTATGTACTCTCCTTAGAAGCTGAAACTCAGGATACTAGTGAAAGTGATAATAGTAACAAGGAGCCAAACCATGAGAGTACGGTCTCCTCCACTGAGCCAGTTAGGAATTATGAAGCTAGTAGTGAGGAGGAATCAAAAAGCGATTTGGGGAGCACAGTCTCCAATAAAAAGAACAAAAAGAAATTAAAAAAGAGAAAAGACCATCAAATAGAGGAACCACTAGTGCCCTCTGCTCCTTCATGGATAGAATACCTAACAGAAACAATAAGGAGTATTGATCAGAGTGTACGTGCCCTTGAGGTAGAAATTGGTGGCCTTTCTGAGCGCTTATACGCTCTCGAACAACATAGACAGCAGGAGCACCTAGAACTGCCAGTATTTCAAAATGAACTGGGACAAAGATATCACGAGTCCCTAGACTTTAAAACAATAAAGAATTTTAAAGAGGCGGTAATGACCTATGGGCCTCAAGCTCCGTTCACATTAAGTATGATAGAGTCACTTAACACCCTAACCTTAGCCCCCTCAGATTGGAAAAGTCTATGCAGAGCGGTACTAAGTGGGGGACAATACCTAATCTGGAAAACTCAATTCCAGGAACTTTGTTCAGAAATAGCAAAGAGAAATGCTGCAGCAGGTTTCCCTCAACACAATATAGATATGCTCACAGGGGAGGGTCAGTTTGCCGAACTACAAAATCAGCTACAATACGATCCAGGTGTGTATGCCCAGATACACACTGCAGCTGTGAAAGCCTGGAAGACAATATCAGGCACAGGGGATCTGCAAGGCAGTCTATCAAAAGTTATACAAGGGCCTAACGAACCTTATGCTGATTTTGTAGATAGACTCTTAAAAACAACATCTAGAGTTTTTGGCGAAGTCGAGCAAGCTATGCCTCTAGTTATCCAATTAGCGTATGAGAATGCTAATAAATATTGCCAGGATGCAATAAGGCTGTGGAGAAGTAAAAAAGACTTATCAATTTATATCAGACTGTGCAAAGACATTAACGAGGCTGTTATCACAGGCAACATAATTGCTGCAGTGATGAAAAATTCCTCCCCTCAAAATTCCCAAAGGATTCAACCTAGAACAGGATATATTCCAGACAAAAGTATTATAATCAACCAAGATATGCTAAGCAATATCCCCCAAGGGTAATAAGATCAAATTCATACCGCGCTCCAGGCCGATGCCCCAGGTGCAAAAAGGGTATACATTGGGCCAATCAATGCCATTCCAGATATGATATATATGGAAATGATTGATCAAGGATTTCAAAAAAACGGGGCATGGGGCCCAATGCCCCGGGGCCCACAAATGTACGAGGCACTAGAGGGGGAATGCGCACTAGAGGAGGAATGCCCTCAGATCCAAATGATTCCTCGTCACAATCCCTCCTTCCCATTAACTCCCTTATCAGAGGGACAAGAGGAAGTGCAGGATTAGATCTCTGTTCTACTGCCCGGATGGTCCTGACACCTGAAATGGGGGTTCAGCTGATTCCTATGGGAATCAGGGTACCTCTCCCTTCAGGAACTGTGGGACTAATCCTTGGGCGTAGTTCCAAGAGTTTATTAGGCTTTAATGTTATACCAGGGGTTATTGATTCAGATTATAATGGAGAGATTAAAATAATGCTAAGTACACACAGGGGCATCATCTCCGTAAATCAAGGAGACAGAATCGCACAGCTGCTCCTCATTCCCAGTCTCCATAGTTCTTTTAAAAGCATGCCACAAAATAGAAATAGCAGAGCATTCGGTTCCACTGGTTCAGGACCTATGGCTTTCTGGGTTCAGGATTGTTCATGGAGGCCGATGTGCAAATTAAAAATTTAAGGTATAGAGATGGAGGGGCTGATTGATACAGGAGCTGACTCTTCCATCATAAATCTACAACAATGGCCTAAGCACTGGCCTCTGCAGAAAGCCTCAACCAGTTTAAGAGGCTTGGGATATAGTAATACCCCAGTACAAAGTGCTGTAATCTTAAATTGGCAAGACAATGAAGGCCATACAGGAACATTCCAACCTTATGTTTTAAACAGCTTGCCAGTTACCCTATGGGGAAGAGATATCTTACATCAAATGGGGCTACACCTAGCAACCAAGCCTGAAGGTGTTAAGAATAAAAATCCTAATCATAATAAAAAAGGCAAAGGACATTTTTTCTAGGGGCCACTGAGAAAACAATTTTAAAAATACCATGGCTCTCTAATAAGCCAGTTTGGGTCCCTCAGTGGCCCCTATCCAAAGAAAAATTGCAAGCGGTCCATCAATTAATTAAAGAACAATTAGAAACAGGACACATAGAGCCTTCCACCTCTCCCTGGAATTCTCCCATATTTGTAATTAAGAAAAAATCGGGAAAATGGAGACTATTACAAGACCTAAGACAAATTAATAAAACAATGCAAATTATGGGACCTACCCAACCTGGACTTCCTAATCCTGTAGCTATTCCAAAAAACTATTACCTTATAACTCTTGATATAAAGGACTGTTTTTTTCCCATTCCCCTACATCCTCTGGATGCCCCCAGGTTTGCTTTTTCAATTCCTTCTATCAATAATAATGGCCCTGATAAAAGATATCAATGGAAAGTATTGCCACAGGGAATGGCAAATAGCCCTACAATGTGCCAACTATATGTGGACAGAGCTTTACAGCCCATTAAAAACAAATATCAAGACCTCATGTGTCTACACTACATGGACAATGTTTTATTAGCTCACCCTAATCAAAAAATCTTATTTAATATATTTAGTGAAATAACAAAAAATTTTAAAAAATATGGATTATATATAGCAGAAGAAAATGTTCAAAGCAGATCACCTATACTATATTTAGGCTTTAAAATCATGGATACTTTTGTTAAACCCCCAAAAATTCTAATAAGTAAAGAACATTTGACCACCCTCAATGATTTCCAAAAATTACTGGGAGACATTAATTGGCTTTGCCCTACACTAAGCCTCACTACTGGACAATTAAAACCTTTATTTGACATCCTTCGCGGGAACCCTGATCCATCCTCACCTCGAACATTAACTCCTGATGCCAGGAGAGCTCTAAAATTAGTAGAACAGGCCATTGAAAGATCCCATTGCGATAGATTTGATTTTGCACAACCACTAATATTGATTATTATTCCTTCACAATATACACCAACAGGAGTATTTTGGCAACAGGGACCTATATTATGGATACATTTGCCTGTCTCTCCTAAAAGTACAATTGAGTCTTATACCTCCATGGTGGCTAAACTTATTCTTCAAGGACTTAAAACCTCTACTAAAATATTTGGAATTCATCCTGCTACTATTATTACTCCTTATTCATCGTCACAGGTTGAATATTTGTGCTTCAATGATAATGATTGGGCTATAGCTAGATGCTCTACTTCTGCAAATTTTGACAATCATATTCCTAAATCTCCTATACTGTCCTTTTGTATCAATCATCCTATCATATTCCCACAGGTAATAAAAAATCAACCCATTCCTAAAGCATTTAATGTATTTACAGATGGATCCTCTAACGGTACTGCTACAGTAGTCACTCAAAAGGAAAAAATGATTTATATCACTAATCAAAAATCAGCTCAATTAGTGGAACTCAAAGCTATAATAAGAGCTCTGGAAAATTTTAAAGAACAGCCTATGACGGGTAAGATCCCCAGAAGGGGACAACCTAAGACACGGCACAGTCGCACGGGACAGTCTAATGTGGCCGGCATGTCAACCTAAGCCAGGAGTCAGGACAGCCTAGACTCCCATGACGGGTAAGAATGTCGGTTGCACATGGACGTCCTAGAACATCCCCTCTTTTAAAACTAAAAGGGGGAAATGAAGGAGCCTATAATCAAGGAGATAGCTAAAGATTGCGGTTAGCTGAGAGCCATAAAAGATGTTCTAGTTTCCACCTGATAGTAATACATTATCCAAAGAATCTCTGTATGCCCGTGAACACTGCGTGACACACCTGTAAGCTCGAGCTGTAAGCACGTGTCCTTGTTAAAGCGATATGTATATAACTGGGTGAGTTTAGTGAGTGTGTGTGGGAAGAAGAAGAAGGTGGTGGTTGGAGTTAGAGCATTTGGAGTGATTGCTGGAGCCGGAGAGAGAAGAAGAATAAAAGACCTTTTTTCATTTTCATCCTGCCTCCGAATTTTCCTGCGGCGTTCCTTGCTCCAAGGTGGTTTCCACTTCAGGCAGCAACAACACACATTCTTGTTTGAGCTTCCACAAACATAAGCTGGCAAAATATCATATTCAGAACAAAACAAAGAAAGACTGAGGGTATTTACTGTATTAAAGATAGATTAAAGAAAAGGTAAAGGCACTTTGAAAAAATAATTTGTTAGCTGGAACCTTTGAGTCTCTGCATATACATCAATCTTTTACCTGTTGAAATAATTTAAATTAATTGGCTATTAAGCAAATGAAGTTAATAACAAATAAACAATCCTATGTCAAAACAACAAAATATCAGGTTATACAACACTAGTCATATTGTTTGGTAAGGAGAAGTCTCAGGGACACCTATAAATCAAAATTGAAAGTACTTTCACTTATAAAATTATTTACGTAAATTGAATACTCTTAAACTAAAATGAATTAAAGTTATTTGATCCATATATATATATATTTTCATAAGCACTTTGTTATTTGTGATGTCACACTGGACAGACGCACAAACATACAAACATATATCTGTGACGTCACATTAACATGAAATGTAGACAAATGTACAGACATAAATACATGTATAAATATTAAAAAAAAAACCAGGTGTGGTGGCGCACACCTGTAATCCCAGCACTTTGGGAGGCTGAGACAGGAGGATCGCGAGTTCAAAGCCAGCCTCAGCAATGGCGAGGCACTTAGCAACTCAGTGAGACCCTGTCTCTAAATAAAATACAAAAAAGGGCTGGGGATGTGGCCCAGTGGTTGAGTGCCCCTGAGTTCAATCCCCAGTACCACAAAAAAAGAAAAAAAAGAAAAAAAATACAATTGTGTGCACAATAAAGAGAGATCTCCTGTCCCAGCCGGGAGGAATGACACATAGTTGTGAAATATTTTGAAGGACTCTTTTAAGGGAATCATTGTATATCTTCATTTTTGTCCTCTTGATTTTGTACTTTTTTTATTAATCTTGATTCCTCAACAACTTCATCTTGATCCTTTTGATGTTGAACCTGCTTTATTAATCTGGATGGTATCCATATTGGAGAGGATTCGTGCTTTGGAAAAACATAAACAGATCGTCTCCCCCAAATTAATACTGGATCTGGACACTTCCATGTACCTGAAAGAACATCCTTCCAGTAAACCAAAGGTTTATGTTGTTGCTGTGGGTTCCAATGTCTGTCTCCAGCAGAATAACCATTAGAGTCTAAAGTTACAAAATTTAAGGTAAACAGGGCAACTTCCAATCTCTCCCTAGGACTTTTCCAGTTTCCTTCTTTTTGTTTTAATAACATAATTTTAAGTGTGCGGTTTGCTCTTTCAATAATGCCCTGACCCTGAGGATTGTAGGGGATGCCTGTTATATGGGATATATTGAATTTTGCACAAAACTGTTTCAAAGATGAGGACATATATGCAGGGCCATTATCTGTTTTAAGTATTTTGGGGATGCCCAGTGCAGCAAAAGCTTGCAAACAATGAGATGTAACCTCTTTATCTTTTCCTCCAGAATGTAAGGAAGCAAAAGTCATGACTGACCATGTATCTATGGTCACATGAATAAATCACAATTTTCCAAAACTTGGCTCATGAATAACATCCATCTGACACAAATGATTGGGCTTTAATCTTCTAGGGTTAACACCAAAATGAGGATTGGGCAAATGTGTCATACAAGATTTACAATCTTTTATAATTATTCTGGCTTGCTCCTTTGTGATTTTAAACCTATGCTGCAAGGTGGTGCTATTGACATGCAACTGGGAGTGAAATAAAGTAGCTTGCTGGAGCGCTGAAAGTATAAAGATTGTTTGGGTAAGAGCATCAGCCTTTTGATTACCTTCATGGAGGGGACTAGGCAAGTTGGTATGTGCTCTAATATGCTCTACGAATAGAGGTTCTTTTCTTGCCCACAAAATTTTTTGTATTTGATAAAACAATTTAAAGGCTGGAGTATGAGGTGCTATTGGTTCTGCTAGCTCTAATTTTGGGATGGCATGTACAATATAGTGGCTATCTGAAAAAATGTTCATGGGCTGTTCTCTAAAAATTTCCAGAGCTCTTACCACATCTTCCAGTTCCACTAATTGACCTGATTTGTGTGTAGTTATGTAAGTCATATTTTCTTTTTTAGTGACTACTGAAGCAGTACCATTGGAGGACCCATCTGCAAATACATTTGATGCCTTAGGAATAGGTTTTTCATTACCTGTGAAAATATAATAGGATGATTGATACAAAAAGATAATATAGGAGACTTATGAAGATGATTATCAAAATTTGCAGAAGTAGAGCATTTAGCTATAGCCCAATCATTATCATTGAAGCATAAATATTCAATCTGTGATGATGAATAGGGAGTAATAATAGTAGCAGGGTGAATGCCAAATATTTTAGTAGAAGTCTTAAGTCCTTGAAGAATATGTTTAGCCACCATGGAGGTATAAGACTCAATTATACTTTTAGGAGAGATGGGCAAATGTATCCATAATAAAGGCCCCTGTTGCCAAAATACTCCTGTGGGTGTATATTGTGAAGAAATAATAATCAACATCAACGGTTGAGTTAAATCAAATCTATCACAATGAGTTCCTTTGATGGCTTTTTCTACTAACTTTAAAGCTTTCCTAGCATCAGGAGTCAATGTTCGCGGTGAAGATGGATCAGGGTCTCCGCGAAGGATGTCAAATAAAGGTTTTAGTTGGCCAGTAGTGAGATTTAGTGTAGGGCGAAGCCAATTAATGTCTCCCAGTAGTTTTTGGAAATCATTGAGGGTGGTCAAATGTTCTTTATTTATTAGAATTATTTGGGGTCTAACAAAAGTATCCATGATTTTAAATCCTAAATATAATATGGGAGATCTGGTTTGAACTTTTTCTTCTGCTATGTATAATCCATATTTTATTAAATTATCTGCCACGTCACTGAATATATCAAATAAGATTTTTTGATTAGGGTGGGCCAGTAAAACATCATCCATGTAATGTAAATACATGAGGTTTGGATATTTATTTTTAATGGGTTGGATTGCTTTGTCCACATATATTTGGCATATGGTCGGGCTATTAGCCATTCCCTGCGGTAGCACTTTTCATTGATATCTTTTTTCAGGGCCATTATTATTGATAGAAGGAACTGAAAAAGCAAACCTGGGGGCATCCAGAGGATGTAGGGGAATGGAAAAGAAACAATCCTTTATATCAAGAGTAATAAGATGGAAATTTTTTGGAATAGCTACAGGATTCAGAAGTCCAGGTTGAGTAGGGCCCATGATATGCATGGTTTTATTAATTTTTCTAAACCATGTAACAATTACCATTTTCCTGATTTTTTCTTGATCACAAATATGGGGGAATTCCAGGGAGAGGTGGAAGGTTCTATATGTCCTGCTACTAATTGTTCCTGAACTAGTAGGTGGGCTGCTTCTAATTTCTCTTTAGATTGTGGCCACTGAGGGACCCACACTGGCTTATCAGAAAGCCACGGTATTTTCAAAATTATTTTCTCAGTGGCCCCCCCAAAAAATATCTTTTTCCTTTATGATAATGATTACTTTTAAGGTTAAGATTACCCTGTACTTTTTGATAATGATTTATTTTAGGGTTAAGGTTACCCTGTAGTTTTTCACATTTAATACCTGCAGGCTTGGTTACAAGGTGTACTCCCATTTGTTGCAAAATATCTCTTCCCCATAAAGTAACCGGTAGGTTAGGTAAAACATAAGGCTGAAATGTTCCTTTATGCCCTTCATCATCTTCCCATTTTAAAATTATTGCACTTTTCTCTGGGAGTTTATTATATCCCAAGCCTCTTAAACTGGTTGAAGCTTTTTGCAGAGGCCAGTGCTTGGGCCATTGCCGTAGATTAATGATGGAAGAGTCAGCTCCAGTATCTATCAGTCCTTCCATCTCTATTCCTTGGATTTTTATTTTACACATAGGCCTCCTTGCACAATCCCATACCCAGGAAGCCATAGGTTCCGAGTCAGTGGAACAAAATCTTCTGTTGTTCCCTTTTTGAGGCATACTTATTTTAAATGAATTATGTAAATTGGGAAGGAGAAGCAACTGAATAATTCTATCTCCTTGATTAACAGAACTTATACTTTGGGGGTGAGCTAAGCATTATTTTTATTTCCCCTTTGTAGTCTGAGTTTATTACACCTGCGGTCACTTGCAAACCTAATAAGCTTTTAGGACTTTGTCCGATAATAAGTCCTACAGTCCCTGAGAGAAGAGGTCCCCTGACTCCTGTGGGAATCAGTTGAACCCCCATTTCAGGTGTTAACACTATTCGGACGGTGGAACAGAGGTCTAATCCTGCATTTCCTCCTGTTCCTCTGGCAAGGGAGTGGATGGGTAGTAGAGATTGTGTCGGGGAAGCATCTGAGTGGATGCTTGAGGATACTCCTCCTCCAATTCCTTGTACATTTGTGGGCCCCGGAGCATTGGGCCCCGTGCCCCATTTTTTAAATTCCTGAACAAAGGATTTCCATGGATGTCAAATTTTGAATAACATTTATTGGCCCAATGATTTCCCTTTTTACACCTGGGGCAGCGGCCTGGGGCATGGTATGAGCTTGGTCTTATTTCTCTTTTGGAATTTTGCCTAGAATAGCCTGATTGATTATGATAATTTTGCCTGGAATATCCTGATTGATTTTAATGTCTAGGTTGAGCCTTTGTGAAATTTTGAGGGGAAGCACCTCTCATTGTGGCTGCAATCACATTTTCTGTGACAAAGGTGTCATTTATATCTTTACATAGTTGTATATTATATGGAAAGATCCTTTTTTATTTTTCCATGGCCTGATGGCTTCCTGGCAATATTTATTAGCATTTTCATATGCTAATTGAACAACTAATGGCATAACTTGATCAATGTCTCCAAAAACTCTACCTGCAGTTCTCAAAAGTCGATCAGCAAAGTCAGCATATGGTTCATTAGGTCCTTGAATTACTTTGGACAAGCTATCTTGTAGATCCCCAGGTCCTTGTACAGTTTTCCATGCCTTTAAGGCAGCTGCGTTTATCTGAGCATATACTCCTGGGGTATAATATTTTTGATCCTGTACATCTGCGAATTGCCCTTCTCCTGTGAGCATTTCTATATTATGGTCTCCAATCCCTGCATCTGCGTTTCTTTTAGCTGTTTCTATACAAAGTTCTTGAAATTGCGATCACCAAACCAAGTATTGTCCCCCACTTAATGTTGCTTTACATAGACTTTTCCAGTCTGCGGGGGTTAAGCTAAAGGTGTTAAGGGACTCCAGTATACTCACCGTGAAAGGAGCTTGGGGTCCATAAGTCATTACTGCCTCTTTGAGATTTTTTATTGTTTTGAAATGTACTGGCTGGTGACCCCTCTGTCCATTTTCATATTCAAATACTGGCAGTTCCCAATGTATCTGTGAGTTACCCTCGAGAGCGCATAAGCGCTCAGAAAGACTTTTTATTTCTGTTTCTAGGGTATGCAAATGCCTAGTGATACCCTTCATATTTTCTGTAATTGATTTCACCCATGGGGGAGTAGAGGACACAAGTTCCTCCACTTGATGATCCCTTATCTTGGTCTTCCTTAATTTCCTTTTGTTCATTTTCTCAAAATCACCTTTAGTTAATTCCTCCTCACTACTACTACTCTCATTGGTCCTAACTGACTCAGTAACATCCTGAGTCCCAGGTTCAATTGAGACCATGTATCCTTGAAGTATCTCTAATAAATCTTGAATAGCTTTAGCAGCTCGGATCTTTGTCATTTTGGGGACACTTCTAATACTCTCCTTACTGGTCTTAGTTGACTCAGCGGAATCTACGCTTTCATGATCGCCTTCACTGTTTTCTAAATCCTCCTCAGTTATGACAGACTCATCTATATCAAAGAAGTCATCAAGAGCCTCGTACACTTGGGTCTTAGTTATTTTCTAACCCATTTTAACCGCTCTGACTAGAGACTCCTGCGAGGTTTCTCAGTTCTTACCTGCCGTGCTGAAATCCCCGTATGGGCCACCAATTGTTGTCACCGGAAAGGGATTGCAACCTGGAACGGCAGCGCCGCGGGAAGGAGTCCGGAGACAGGATGGAGATGAAAATATTCTTTAATCTTTCTTTCTCTGTCTCTTGTAATTTCTAACACCACATACACACTCTCACAAGAAACCAAGGCACCTACTCTTACAAGAAACTACAATATATCTATACAATAGCGATAACCCTGTCTTTTCTCTCTCTGGTCTCTTCCCATGCGCCCGAGCAGCAATGGCGCTAGCTCGATCTGCTGAGTTACCGTTCAAATCTCTCGAGATCCTCGACCAAGTCCCACGAGATCCCAGGCCAAGTCCCGTGAGACTACGGAAGGCGGAAATGCCCAAAAATGTCTATGGCCCATAGTCAACCGCAATCTTAGCTATCTCCCCAAACAGGGCTCCTGCAGCCCCCCGCTTAATGCTGCTTTACATAGACTTTTCCAGTCCGAGGGGGTTAAGCTAAAGGTGTTAAGGGACTCCAGCATACTCAACGTGAAAGGAGCTTGGGGCCCATAAGTCATTACTGCCTCTTTGAGATTTTTTTATTGTTTTGAAATCTACTGACTGTTGGACACTCTGTCCATTTTTCTTTTCAAATGCTGGCAGTTCCCAATGTATCTGTGAATTATCCTCGAGAGCGCATAAGCGCTCAGAAAGAATTTTTATTTCTGTTTTTAGGGTATGCAAACGCCTCTTAATACCCTTCATATTTTCTGTAATGGATTCCACCCATGGGGGAGTAGAGGACACAAGTGGTTCCTCTACTTGCTGGTCCTTTCTCTTGGTCTTTTTTGTTTCTTTTTCCTCATTTTCTCAGAATCACTTTTTACTAGATTCCTCACTACTGCTAATTTCACTGACAGCAATATCCTGAGGCCCAGGATCCATAAAGAGCAAGTATCCTTCAGCTATCACCGATACCTCCTGAATAGCTCTAATAGCTTGGATTTTTGTCATTTTGGGGACTCTTCGAATACTCTCTTTACTGGTCTTAGTTGACCTAGTGGAACTATGCTTTTTGGATCACTTTCACTTTTTTCTAATTCCTCCTCATTGGGTTTCCTTACTACTTGCTGGTCCTTTCATCCTTGGTCCTTTTTTGTTTCGTTTTCTTACTCATTTTTCTCAGAATCACAGTTTTCTTGATTCTCACTACTGCTAATTTCACTGTCAGCAATATGCCTGAGGCCCAGGATCCACATATAAAGGAGCATATATAGTATCCTTCAGCTATCAACCGATACCTCCTGAATAGCTCTAATCTAATAGCTTGGATTTTTGTGTCATTTTTGGGGGACCTCTTTCGAAATACTCTCCTTTACTGGTCTTAGTTGACCTAGTGGAAAACTATGCTTTTTAGGATCACTTTCACTTTTTTCTAATTCCTCCTCATTGATGAATGGAGTGTAGGTATATTAAGGAGTCTTTCCATAGCCTCTATCACTTGGGAATTCAGTTATATTTGAACCCATCCTTAGAGACCTTTCAGTTCTTACCTGTCCGCTCCGAAGTCCCCCATACGGGCCGTCACCTGTTTGCCAGGCCTGAAGCAATGGCCGCTTGGAGCAGCAAAGCTGCGAGAATAAGATTCAGCGGCAGACTGGAAACAAACAGGCTCTTTATTCTGTCACTTCTCTCTCAGGCTCCAACAACTCTAACATGTACCACACAAACAGTAGCCCAGGACAGCAATGATATGAAAAGAAAAGAGAGATTATAAAGAGTTAAGTTGCAGGTAAAAATTCCCAAGTAAATGCATGGGCACAAAAAGCAAAACAATATTATTCAGGAAGGGAATTGTACTCACATTTATCTCAATTTTATTTTCACTCTAAATGATTAATACCCTCATTTTTGTTTTACTTTTATTAAATTAATTAACTTTGAAGGTGAGAATTACAACCATGTAAGCTATAATTTTGTAAGGCACCACTGCTCAAACATTCTTCCTATGTTGGACATCTCAGTATAAAGGATCTACCCTCCTGTCCCTGTACTGTGTGAAAACTAAACTACAACACAGGAAAATAAAAATGAACAGCCTAAGAATCCATGTGCTCTTACCTAGTCCTCAAACATGTAAATTATGCATGATCTCATGGAGGTGCCCAAGATTAACACAAATTAAATTGAATGAATTGTGGTATACAGATTAAGCATTGGTTCTATTGGATCAGCAAGTGCTTAAAAATAAGAACTAGACACACAGTCTTAAAGTATAATACATAACATGATTACTATGGGAAAGGGTTTATTATGCATATCAATGAGTTCTGTTGTCATATTTTAAAAATGAGGTCAATTAATTAATGCCTTGAATTTACAGAATTTGTGCTATGGATACATTATAATAAATAAAGTAATAAGAAGAATAGTAAACAAATTTGGGACATCTAAAGATTCCTATAGAAACAAGAATATCTGAATGTGTGTGTCTCTCTTATCTATATTTCATGCTACATTTCCATTACAATACTGTTTCTAAATGGCTGCTCTGAAAATCTGGTGTATGTTGTCAGTAAATGAACAGAATTAGAGACTATCATCTATAGTGACATAAGGCAATCCCCAAAATCCA
>JAKELJ010000873.1:0-13677 GCA_025594165.1 Tamias sibiricus
TAATTGCTATCTTGGTACTCGTGAGGATTGATGTTAGTAATCATTGTGACAAGTGCAATTGTAAACGGTGGATCTCTGTTAAGATGTCGTGTGCTGTTCTCCGGATGTATCTTTGGGTTTGTATGTCACCCATTAAGTTTTTAAGGCCAGAACACTAGTTTTTAGGCCAGTGCAACTGAAGCATAAGTGGACTTTTGGACCCATCTGGGACTGGAAAGCCATAAATGCTGTCCATGCACATCCTTTGTCCTACCAGGTGGAACCAACGTTTCCATAGCAACGGTACCAGCTGACCCCAGACGAAGATGAGTGAGATAATCACCCTAGCCCACAGCAAATTGATGTTCCACGTCGTCCTCGGTAGGCCTGGAGCAGTGATCTCAAATTAAAATCCAGCCTCAGCAATTTAAGAACACCTGCGTCCTCAAAGTAAAAAGTCCTGCTCTTGTGGAAGAGCGCGTTCCTGAGTTTCTATCCCCCAGAACTTCAACCTAGGTTGTAATTCAATGGTTAAACCACTGACACATGGGGTGTGTTATTACCATAAAGCTTAGCACAGCCCATCCTCACTGAATGATCAGACAACATACAGGTCCTTCTGCCGAGTCCTAAGTGCAGTTCAGTTTAGTAGTCAGTGGGGTTTAATGGTGAAAATTACAGTTGTGAATTGAATCTAAAACTAAGTCTTTTGAATTCTTAGTGGAAGATAGTGCCAAGTCACCAGCGATGTTTTTAAGCACACCCACCACCGACTATCCCTCGCGTGAGCAGCAGTGGGAGCCCGGTGGAGGTTTAGCTATCATGTGTATAACCATCCTCTGGTCCTGACTGCTCTACCCTGTTTTGCACAAAGTGAGATCAGGCATTCAGTCACAGTCCAGAGCATGAGGTTGCTGCAAATTGGTTGAAATTTCAAGTTTAAACTTAGAACATTTTGATAAGACTATACCAACTTGCTGAAGTTAAGCTAGCTCAGTTTAAGGTTAATTCCTGGATCGAGAAATGGAAACATTCAGGTCTCTTTCACGTTTTCTCATAGCATATTGGCCTGTCACATCAGGCCATGGTGGTGCACTCCTGATAATCCCAGCAACTTCAGATGACAGTGACAGGAGTATCTCGAGTTCAAGACCAACCTCAGCATCTTAGCAAGGCCCCTGTCTCAAAATTAGAAAAAGGATTAGAGAGATGTTGACTCAGAGGCTAAAGCGCCCTCGAGGCTTCAGTCCCCTGTTTACCCAAAAGACAAAAAGGTCTCCCAGAGGTAAGCAAACGCAAATCCCTAACTGATGTGAGAGCCTGTCCTTGGCTATTGGGAAGTTAACTTGCTTCCCTTGTGGTGGGGGAGTGTTTGCCTGGAACTCAACTTTACCAGAGCCCTTTGATTTATTTTTCTGATATTGTGTTATGTCTTGAAAAGAGAAAAAGCCCTCAATAACCGAATGTTAGGTGAGTTATCAGAGTGCTACACCCTTTCAAATTCAGGTTTTTAAAAAAAATTGCAAAGCCAAATACATTCAATTTACATTTACTACAAAGTTGCCACTAAATGGAAAAAAAATTTTGGGGGGCTGAATCTGTGGACATTATAAATTGCTTAAGAAATGTCATTTACCACACAATTAATGAACTCCATCTTGGTTTATTAATGTAGCAGTATTAATTCACATTTTTTTATGCATTTTCTGTGGCAAAAACATGGAAAGAGGGAGCCAACAGTTTCACTAGAATTGGGGGGGCTGCTTTATAATATGGTTAAAAACAATGGTCTCGACTCAGTTCAACACCTTACAACCATCAGACCAATCAAATCAATAAGTGAAGGGCCCACAAGATGGGGAATAAGGTCCCCCGAGTGGATCTAACACAACATCCAGGGTTTGAGAAATGTGGGGAGTTGGAATCTGGTGTCAGGACATGCATTCAAATTTGGTGCACAGAGTAAGTCATACTTAACCTCTCAATGGTCGTCATCTATGAAATGGGGAGAGCATCTGCCATCGGATATTGTGGTCTATTAAGACTAATATAGCTGTTAAACCGCATAGTTGCCAACCTAGTCAAAGTCCAAGTTTTGTCTCGTGGTTTGTGGGAAGAGTAACAACCGTGGGTCAGAGCTGGGTAAGAATGTCCTGTTTTTAGTGTAGCAAACCCAACTTTGGTCAGGTTTGAGAAGTGACTTGCCCCAAGATTGGCAGAGATCTTCCACCAAACTAGATTCTCTGGTCATCTCTCTATATGGCCATGCCCAACTCTTTAAAATTCACAGCTTCTCAGTTTGCATCAGCAGCTTTCCAAGGGAATGAATCCGGCATCTTTCCAGCGCCCTAGAGTCACCCACCACAGTTCCGCCTCCCCCTGTACCCGATCCCCACTTCCTCTCATTTGTACCAGGTGACTGTTCTCAAGGACGCTGGTGGAAGCCAAGGGGCACATTTAAGAAATGGTGTGCACTTGGGACCTCAGTAGGATGCACTCAGTGATAATGATGGGACACTGGAGTTGGTCCCTTGCTTCACACTGCCAGCTGAGTGCCTTCATGTCAGAGGGTCCACATTCTATATGGGATCATGTGGCGATCGAAGCCTGCCTCTCAGGGCAGTGAGAGGGGCTGAGTATATACTGACTTAAGCATTTCCAGTTATGCGATGTTGGTAAGTTTACTTGACTATAGAGACTTTTGATAATGTCATCTGTTGAAGCAGGACGATGACAATAGTACCCAAGCCTCATAGGGATAGTTGTCGTAAGACTTGGGCGTGAGCCTGGTTCACAATGCACCCCAGCCACCCGACAGATGGGGCTACCTTAGTTTTACCTAGATTAGCAGAAATGGCCCATTTTCCATCCCTCCTCATCAGATGTGGGAGAGGTGACACTAACTGCAAAGGCAGGCTGCCTCCACCTTCCTGAGTTCTGAATGGGCGAGTGGCCACAAAAGCTCACGCGTACTGTTGTGGAAATCCTAATCCCATCCTTGCCTCTTTGCTATTCCTGTGACCCATTCTTCGGTTTTCCCAGCGTGCCACCCAACTGTGGTCTGCAGAAACCCTACTCTCTGCCCTTCCCTCCGTGGTTACCCTCATTATTAATCTCTGACCAAAAGGGAAAGGGAAAGAGGCCACATAATCTGCCAACTGAATTCCCACCTTCCTGTCACCCATTGTGAGACCTTCAACATTAATGAGAAGCTGAAGTTCACTAAGGCACCTTGCACAGTCAGTAGTTATCTGAAATGAAACCATATTACCCCCCTTTTGCAATAGTAAACAATTGATGCACAAACAGAAAGAAGTGATTTCTGGTGCTCCTCTTAGAGTTATTGAAGAGCAAAGCCTTTTTTTTTTTGTAATCTCATAGGTTCAGAGGATTGAGTTAATCCATGCACACGCCTTTATGTAAATGACACAATATCATCATATGTTCAAATAAAGTTCCTCTGACTTTGACACTAAATGAAGGGGTCATTGCTGTGTTCCAAAAAATTGTTATTTTTTAGAAACGAGGCTAAAGGTGGTTTTGACACAACAGCCATGTATTTTGCAGATCTCTGCTCTCAGATAACTGTTCCATTTTCATGTGAATTTTCTTGTTTGTGTGTGTCCTGTCCAGATGAATATTTGTTATCTGGGGCCATATTTTTGAATTTATTACAATTGTATGTAAGCGCTTTTATGTCTTCCATTTTTTTGTCTTTTTGGTTTTCCCCACTCAACATGATCCTGAAGGGCCAATACATTGTTATGGGTGCATCTAGTCGATTGTTTGGGACTATGTCCTGCCAAGGGATAAATATTTTGACCTGCTTACCACACCTTAAAGGACCGTGGCTAAACCAAGGGGTGTGGCTATGACGGTAGCGTGAAGAGTGCTGAACCGCCTTGGCTTGGCTGATTGGTTTTAGCTTCTAGGCCTATTTTAATGTCAATGCTTGTTCAATAAAGCGAGTTTCTTCGGGAAACCCCCCCCCATCCCCGTGCTATAGTACAAGACTCCCTAGGATGTGGCGTGTTATTATTTTGTTCAAACAGGCAGAGGTACAGGCATCTAGCGATTTTCCTGTCCTTAAGCTTCAGCCCCGTCCGTGTGAGGTTGCATTCTTCTTCTTGCAGGCATGAATGAAATCCCATTTAGAGGCCCATAAACGGAAGCAACTCAAGAACCTGGCACTATTACATCACTCGGACCCCGGCAGGTTGGGCGCCCCACTGTGGGGCGGTAACAATGGAAAAACATTATCGGTGAGCTTAATAAGGTTAGAGACACGAGCTTATCTTTTCGCTGCAGAAAATCCCCCTTTTATTATGGGACAAATCTTAGCATTCAGGAAATCACGAGACCCATCCCCTTGAAGGCGTGGCGCAGTATTATTGAGAAAGCAAGGTCACCAAAATATCAGACGGTCAGTCGGAAATAATCTGGATTTCATTAAAAACGTGCACGGCTCCCTGGCTCCAAACGTCTGATTTTAACGTTCTTAGGAGATTTGGGGACGAAAATAAACACAAATTTTAAGGGACCGGAGAAATTGAGTACGGTAACGAGTCCCCGGCTCCGGGAGTTTATCCAGCTTTTATCCGCCCTAAAAGCATACGTCGCTTTTACAAGAAAAAACAAACACCTAAACTTTTTCCCGGTCCCGCAAATTTAAAGAAACCTCACTCCAGGGAAATTAGAAACTACAGCCCTTCTTTAGACGAGGACCTAAACCAGGCTCCGACAAGAGAACACATAGACCTCCAACCACGTGTGGCTCGAAAACTTTTCTGAAAGGTGATCCGCCATTTTCTGAATTAGCCTCTTAGTAAAGCCTTTGGCGCCAATACCATACCAAAGAGGCTCCAGACGCCCTCCTAAAGTGGCTTTCACCTGTAACTGGCATTTCTCAGTTTAATTTAACAAAACTTACCTATAGCTAAAATCACTACAAAAAGCTAATAAAAATTCTGGCCACATTTATTGAGAAAAGTAGAAAAAGGGCCTTCAAAAGAAACTTCCACCTAATGAACCAAATTATAAAAATGTTAGTTTGGAAAGAAATGACCACAAATCACAAGCCTTGGCTAAACTAAGTTATAAAAGATAAAATTTATAAAACAGATGGATTATTACCACCAAAGATGTTGGGTTCAACAACTCTACCAGTCTCATGATTATTAAACAATCACTCCCATGTAATTGCTCGTAACTAAGATAAAAACAACAGTTTTAAATAGTAAAAAAAACCTTATTTTAAATACGGACAGACAATGCTTATATAAAAAAAGACTACCCCCGATGGACCATGGTCGGGCTCCAGAAATGCACTCCACTGGCCAGATCTCAAAAAGAATTTAACGGGTTAATTGTTATTGATATTAAAGATTGTTATTTTTCATTACCTCGTCATCCAGAATGATTATGAAAAATTTTCATTCTCTGTCCCAACAACCAATTGTCATACAGCCAGATGAAAGAGTATGAATAGATAGTTATTCTACCCTCAAGGGTATGGCTAATAGCCCAGGCTTCTTTTAGTCAATAGTATGTTTCATAGACTTCCTGTCAAACCATTTAATGGAAAAAATCACAGCTTACCTTAATATTGTCTATATGGATGCCATCATCCCTGGGTACTACTGATTGTCCCAACAACTAAACTCTGCTTACTTAATCCCTCCGAGAGCTCCTTAAGAAAAAGGAATATCTACACCTAATCCAATGATAAAAATACAAACTATACTCTCCCTTTTAAAATATTGGGGACAAAAATTAGCACTAGAATCAGTTTTGTCCTCCTCACAACCCACAACATCTCACTCAAAAATCTTATTCCTTATGACAGTAATCCAAAATGCTATTATGGAGAGCTAAACATAGTTAAGACCTTGGCTTCATACCTCTACTGAGGATATAATACCTCTCTTTGATTTGCAAAAAATCGTGGAAAATCCACCCCTCTGATAGTGAGTTTTACTAGAAGATAGGTCATCTGTCCAATATTACAAAAAGTCCAAGATGCCCTCAATTCATGCCCAATTGGCTCGATACCAACTCAAAGCAACCTCTATATTTAAGGATTTTCTCAGGTTGCTAAACTCCTGACAGCTGGTGCTCACTCCAGATGGGAAATCCCATTCAGAATTGGATACCCCATTTCCCCCCCCCCCCCCCACCTTGTTGGGATGAGCCCCTCGAGTTTATTCCCCAATTAGATCAATTAGCAATCTTGTAAATAAAACAGGAAGAGATACAGACCATTGAGGCATTATGGAAACGACCCAGATATTATTACACAATTCCATAACCGAATGTTCAGATTTTGAATGGCTACAGAAGAAACAACCCTAGAGTTCTCCTATGGCATTAGAATGGATATCTAGAAAAGTTGACTGTCCATTAACGGGTCAAGCAAATGACTTCTTCTTTCCGCCAAACTGGAGTGGACTCCCCCCAATGTTTGTTTTCTAGCAAGCCACTTCCCCAATGCAGTAAAATAGTCTTCCACAATGAAGGAGGAAAAGAAGGGTCAGCAGTTGTAATATTTCAACCCATCTCTCAGCCAACAGGACACAAATACATTTGAAAGCAGTTACTGGTTCTGCTCAATTTAAAGAATTATATATTGCTGTTGCATTAGCCCTTGACCCCATGTCCAAGAGCCTATAAATCTTTTTTCTCAGATAGTTTATTATGTAATTAACCTATTTACCCTATACTTTAAAATGCCTTCATATATAAACGATAGATAATTATCCTATCACCCCTCTGATGATCCAGGTATCGATCCCTGTTAAAGGGGCGTAATGAACCTATGTTCCTCCAACATCTTAGGGGACATCAAGGCTTATCTGGGCCCCTATAGCTGAGCGTGAAATCAGGCCTCTTGACCGTTTGGCCACCACAGGTGTATTAACAGTTACAGTCCCATATCAAACAAGACCTTCAGTTAGCTCAAGGACATCATAACACTTACTCATTTAAAATTGGAGAGGTCTACAAAATAAATATTCCTCTAATTCCTATAAAAGATTTAAAAAAAGATTATAAAGGACATGTAAATCGATGTTTGCCCTTCTTACAGGTCGCCCACCTCATCAGTCCCCGTGGGTGTAAATCCCAGAGGCCTAAGGCCCAACGCATAATCTTGCAAACTGATGTAAACCCATTATTGGCCATTTTGAAAATTAAATATATATGTCTATGTCCATAATGATACCTTATTTCACATGGCTTGTAGGGCCACGGCACCATTCTGGAGAAAGGGCTGAAACTATTCAGAAAGTCACTTTTTACAACTATGCTTAGCCTATTACTTGGATTGCCAAAAACCACGTTAAAACTGATAATGGACCCTATTTTTGTAAGCAAATCATTAACAAAATTTCTTCCAAACTTGGCAATATTAAGCATACCCACACGGAAACCATTTAACCCAGAATGAACAAGCCATAATAGAAATACATAAAGAAAACCTTTAAAGACCAATTTAATAAAACATAATGGGTGGAAGCAACCCTCATCACCAGTTGAAAAACAGCTATGCTTGCTTTAAATATTTTAAATTTTTCCAAACAGCAGCCTCTATCTGCATTTCCGAGACACAGGACCAAACCAAACGCCTTATATAAAAAAAGTTTGAGGTCGGCATGGTAAAGACCCATTAACAGGAGTCTAGAGAGGTCCTGGATTCCGTTAATAAGTTGCTGGCCAGTAGGTTTTGAATGTGTCTTCCCAATGGGAAGAACAAAACCCCTATACTGGTGTGCCTGCCATAGATCTCCAAATTTTGCCAATCCAACCAAAATGACTACCCATGAGCACAAGCTCTTGAGGAGTGATTCTTTCCTTTTTCCACAGAAAAGAAAAAAACCGTCGACTAGAAGCTCCCTGTCCCTGCTGTGATTAAAACCTACTCGAATCACATCACCGTTTCAAAAATACCTCAAAAGACCCTATCCTGGACACCATCTTTGTCAACATCTCAACCCCTCTGCAATGAGAGAAAGAAGGACTGTGCCATTTCCTGTGACAATTATCTGAACTGGAACTTTATGCTAGATGACCTTCCTTTGGACTCTGAGAGAAGGAAGCGCTATATATCTTAGGACATATTATTTAAGACATTGTAGCAGGACGGCATCCTTTTGTACTCTAAAGGAGAAGAGTCCCATTCCTGTGACAAGTCATCCAGGACTTTTAGGCCAAAAGGCTTCCTTTAAACTAAACTAATAGATTAGACTTTCTCTTTTTGGTGAAATCCTTTCTAAATGGGTAGACGTATCTCTTTTTGGTGAAATCCATGCCTAACGTGGTTAGACCTTATCACTCTTTTTGGTGAAAATCCCTAAAAGGACATTAGATCTTTTGTGTGCAACCTTTAAGGCCCTATAGAAACTGGCCAGATACCGCTAGGTAGGTCTACTGTCCACGCTGAGCAATCGCCCTATAGGCATGCCCACACGGTCCTATAACAATGATACAGATATATGCCATCCATTCAAGCCTTCCCAAAGGTGACATGGTCCTGCTCCCGTGTGCTCCCCCTTGGTCCACCTGCTTGCCCTAGACACGACCACCGAAAGTGCAAGAGTGATTAGCCAATAACAAGGTAAGATTTTTCCCAAAGAGGATAAGTCTACCTAGACCGGGCACACTCTCTATGAGTTGGGACCACCCTACAAGAATTGTACATCCCATTTAAAAATAAAATGGAGAGACCCATTTTTTTAAATAAACACAAAAAAAGGGGGAAATTGTTGGTGAGACTATGTCCCCTGCCAAGGGTATAAAGAATTTTTTTTTTTTTTGACTGCTTACCACACCGATTAAGGGACCGAGGCTAAACCAACGGGGTGGGGTGGTGGCTTATGACGTAGCGGGAGAGCTTGAACCGCCTTGCCTTTGCTGATTGGTTTTAGCATTCTCGGCCTATTTAATGTCAATCGCTTGTTCAATAAAGCGAGTTCTTCGGGACATCCCGTGGCTATATACAAGACTCCCTAGATGTGGCCTTGGTTATTTTAGTTCAGAACCAGGCATAGGTAAGGGCATCTAAGCGATTTCCTTCTTAAGCTCGCCCCGCCAGTGTGCGTTTGCATTCATTCTTGCAGAGGCAGAGGAATTCCCTTTTAGGGCGCCATAAAGGGAAGCAACTCAGAACCTGGCTCTATTCATACAAAACTCGAGACCCCGGCATGTCGATGGCTTCTGAATACTCCACACTGCTTGTGTGGGTACCAACCACCACCTCTCCACAGTGATTGCCCACACAAGTTGTTCTCCAGTATCTCCCTGCCATCCCGCGAATACTGGTAGTGGGGACCTTCTTGCACATGTTGTATGTCATACTCCATGGCCATAGATGTACATATGCAAGCATGGAGCGCGCCATATATGCTCCTAGCGATGGTGGCCCAAGTTGCTCACTGGTCACCGTGTATCACTGCCTAGCAGATGGTTATCAGTCAAACGTTTCCTCAACTTTTGCCAAAGTTTAATGGTCTTATTGGTTCTAATTTTGAAACATGCCTCATTTGCTTAGAACTATCTTAGGTTTCCTTTCCTTTTCTTCAGGCTGGTCCTTCTCAAAAGACTGCAGATATTATTGATAAGGTATGTTTTCAGACATGCACCCAAAGGGATAGTTTAATTTTAACTGCAAACTCCCTTGCACCCCTCCAAACCCGACAACAGTTAACATCCTTTGCCAACCTCACACAGCCCTTCCCCCATACTTTATTTAGTTGTCATATGAAGTTTTTATTATTGAATCCAGTGGTTGCCTGAGGGAGGGAATCCAGGCCTACACACATGCTAGGTAGAGCACAATACCATGGAGCCAGCCAATCCCAGACTCACAATGTCATCCCCATACAGTCCGTTAGCCAGCTCAGCCTGAGCAGGATATTTTTAAAACATTGCATTTTCTATGTATCCCCTGCTGGACACCATTCTCCCTTACGATCCCATCAGTGTTTCCTTCTCTGGTGTCCACTTTAGCTTGTTTTCCTCTGTCCTGTGCACGTTGCGACCTTCCTGCCTGTGGAGCCCACCTGCAGGCCCCTGATTGGATTAAGGTTTGCCTAGCTCTTGTCTGCTCTTCTATTAGTGCGTCTGGTCCCAGCCAGTCCCTTACTCTGGGTCCTCTCCTGGCTACCTGACCCAGGCCATGCCCATGAACACTAAGGATCTCAGCCTCATAACAAGCAAATGGTGGCTGTACAGCATGTGGTATGCAATAGTGTCCCCCAACGTTGTTCCTGTCTTAATCCACAGAACTTTGATAGCTTGTTTTCCCTCTTGCCAAAAGGGACTGGCCGGGTAACTAAATTAAGGATACTTACAAATATGATCTGGAATTATCAGCAGCAGCCTCGAGTGATCAAAAAAACATCCTCCATCCTAAACATGAGGGAAACGAGGGTCACGACCAGAGACATGAGGCCAGAACAGAGGTTGGTTCACCTGAGGAATGGGAACTCGAGTGCCAAGGAAAGCCAGGTGCTTGCAGAAAGCCAGAGAAGACGAAGGTATGCGTTTTCCTCGAGTACCACCGAGGGATGTGGGTCAGTCGACGCCCCCTAGGGCTCCGCCTAAGAGGCCCATTCAGTGTATCTTCCCCAGAACTGAAGCAATAAATGTGTGTTGTAGCAGCTGTCCGTGTGGTCGTTGGCTTTTGCACAATGGGAACTCATCGCAGCCTGTGTCATGCTTTGTGCAAAAGCATGCAAGTCAGGATGCTCCATGCCTGCTATGTCTCCTGTCCAGAAGCACCTGCTGCCCTCGAAGCCCCTCTGGCCTCTTTCCACCTGAGTCCTCTGCTCCAGAAATGCCCCCCACTCAGAGAGTCTGCTTCCAGGGGAAACGCACCCCATCGCTGTAGGCCCATGTTTTTCTTCCCAGCACACATCGCTGACAACCTGACAAAAACACCGGGAAGAGAGAGCAGGGCCTCCCGTTCCCACTTGTCCTGGCACCGAAATAGGATCACCATGCAGGAAGCAGCGAGCTCCTGCCGTGACTCTAGACCTTGGACTTCCTAAAACGACAGTCCCACTTCATCTGTGTTCTTGGTGTCCGTTTACATAACTTCCCCATACCTCCGTCTTCCAATGGAACAAGGACATCTGCTTACTCACCAGGGGTGCTTCAACACGCGTTGGGTTTCCATCAAGAAATCAGCATCCATCCGGTACTGCAAATGAGAGAAACAAGATCGCCTGGTTCCTGGCCAGACAGCTTATTAAAACCAAAAAATGTAGGGATTTGAGCCACTGAGCTGGGCCAAGGGCAGAGGTGAAGGGATGGCGCTGAGCAATGGCTCACCTGGGCCTGTGTGGTGTAGCTGGATCTTAACGCACCACAGAGGTCCAGCAGAACCCGTTGAGGGCCGTGCGAGGTCACCTGGGTTCCCTCCCCACCTTTGAAATGCTACCTTAAACATTCCCCTGGGCTCTGAGTTTAAAAAAATAGCCCCCCCCCATTCTGAAGGAGAGCCAGCTCTTTCCATTGCTAGGTTGGGACCCCTATACTTCCCCAGCTGTAGCGAGACAACCTCAGGATTTCTGCTCCTGCTGAGGCTTTCCCATGTCCCCAAGTGTATGCGCTGGTACCGTAAACCGGATTAAATAACGTCGGGGGAGAGTAGTTTAAGCTTTTACTACCTTTTACTTTACTTTCTTAAGAGCTTAGAGAGGGAAAGAAAGATTGTTTAGAGAGAAAGATTAAAGCGAGCTTTTCTTTTAGCTTAGAGAAAGTTTAGAGCTTCTTTGTTCTCTCTTCTTTTCTTCCTCTTCTTTCTTCTGTCTTCTGTCTTTCTCAGGAGTCGGCTATCTCTGTCCTGTCATTACTTCTCTATTGGTTTTCTTCTGTAACCGCTCTGCTAGTTCTGGCCGCTCTGATTCTTCTGACCGGTCGAGTCAAGTGATGCCCGGCCTGACTGATGAATTCTCCGTTCTCCTAACTCGGACCGTTTACCAGGGTTTGTATACCATTCAGGTTTGCGGGTGCCTACAGTGTGGTCACATAATATCAGGTGGAACCCATGGCTTCCAGCTAGCTGCAACAGCCCTTCTAAATTAGGGCTCCTTCACCCAAGGTGGACCTGAAGAGTTTGATGGCCCCAGAAGCAGCTGGAACCAAAAACTGTATCTCGCCGACGTCATTGCAGATGTCTCAGGCGTGATGCTGGCTCTTCCTGGGAGCCAGCTGCGATCCTGCTCCTTCTGAGCAATTCACGGGCTGGGAAGCTGGACAGGAGCCTGCTGGCGTGCCTGGGCTGGGGCCTCACATCACCCTGGGAACAGGGGGTGAAGGGGGGTGGACCCATGGGCCAGGAGCCCCCACATGACTCATGGGCTAGGTGGAAGGGTTCCTAAGGGAACAATGGAGCTCTGCTGTCACCGACTTGGAAGCCGGGGCTGTGGGTTTAGGCAATTTACCTGGACAAACTTGTTTCCTCATCTTAAAATGGGGAATAATAATTATTGTACCTACTTACAAAAATGTTGTTGTAGTCTTAGTAATTTTGTGCTGCTATGATAAACATTTTTTTGTGGGTGGCCCTAGGCTTAAGTGGTTTATACAGAACAGAAATTTGGGATTTTTTTTTTTTTTTTTTTTTTTGGTACCGGGATGAAGTCAGGCCCAACCCTGAGCCACATCCCCAGCCCGATTTTGAATTTTTATTTAGAGGCAGGTCTCACCAAATTGGCATTGTCACCTCGCTTTGCTGAGGCCCTGGCATTGAATCTCACAACCTCTGCCTCTGCCTCCCCAGCAGCTGGGATCACAGCATGTGCCCACCTCTGCCCAGCCAAGAAACAGAAGTTTTATTTTCCACATTTCTGGAGAACTGGAATATCAAGTTCACGTGCCTGTCAGAACTCACTGTCTGGTGAGGGTTTGCTCCTGGTGCAAGGTACCACACACAGAGGGAGAAGGCAGCAGGACTCAGGGCCTCTTCTAGTAAGTGCTAGTACCAGCACCCAGACAAAAGAATTGTACCCTCATGACCACGTCACCTCCTAGGGCCCACCCTCCTAATACCATCATCTTAGGTTAGGATCTGAACATTTGGATAGGGGGAAAGGACAAGCACAGACCACATGCACGGGTTAACACAGTGCCCTTCAGAACATTCCTGACCCCGGGAACGTTCACAGTCATCTTTATCTTCCCCATGGCACTCCTGTCCAAAGTTCATTGGAAGAGTTAAAAGACCCAGAATAGCCAAAGTGATTCTAAAGGCCAAAAAAAAAATCCAATTCTGGCAGCATCGTAATACCTGACTTCAACCTATACCACAGAGCTCTTGAAGCAAAAGCTCGCGTGGTACTAACATAAAAACAACCCATAGACCAATCGTACAGAATAGGAAGACAGACAGAGACCACACACACTACAGCCATCCCCATCCTTGAATAATGGTGCAAAAACATACTATTGGAGAAAAGACAATCTTCTTAAAAGCGGTGCAGGTAACACTGAAATCCATATGTATAAATTGAAACATCTCTCAACCTGGGGAGCAAAAAGCCAACTCAAAATGGATCAAAGACTTGTTTATTAGAATCAGAAAACAATGCGAACTCTTAGAAAAAATACAAGGTTAACACTCCCAGCTTTTAGGCATAGGCCAATGATTTTCTCAATAGGAACCCCCAAAACTACAAAGGAAATAATGCAAGAGTTAAA
>JAKELJ010000874.1:0-13672 GCA_025594165.1 Tamias sibiricus
CTTTGAGATACTTGAAACAGGAAAGAAGCACAGTGTGCTCTTGTGATCTGAAGTGATTTTCTGCATTTTCAAAGTTCTAGCATTAACCATTGAGGAATTATACTACCGTCGTTTTCAGTGAAATTCGACCTATCAGGGTAAATATCCAATAGGCTCTAAACAAAAAACCCGTGATGGTGGATTGACCAAATTTGGGGAGCCATGAGGGACACAAGAGAGAATCATTTTGTCTGAGGTTCATTGAAATACACAAACAAACCTAATACCCACAAGCTAAGAAACATGGAATTATTTCCAGTTGGCTAAAATGCTTTTCTGTTAGTTTGAAACTCTTTTGCTACCTAAAGATTCAGCTTTGAGGTACTTGAACCAGGAGAGAAGCACAGTGTGCTCTTGTGAACTAAAGTGTTGTTCTGCGTTTTTAAAGTTCTAGCAATAACCATATAAGAATTAAACTCACAGGCGTTTTCAGGCATTTTCGCCTAATCAGGGTAAACATCCAATAGACTGTAAACAAAACACCCTTGATGGTGGGATGACCAAACTTGGGGAGCCTTGAGGGAAACATGACAGAATCCTTTTTTCAGAGTTTCATGGAAATACACAAAGAAACCTAGTGCCCAGAAGCTAAGAAACATGGAATTATTTCCAGTTTGCTAAAACGCTTTTCTGTGAGTTTGAAACTCTTTTGTTACCTAGTGATTCAGCTTTGAGATACTTGATCCAGGACAGAAGCACAGTGAGCTCTTGTGATCTGAAGTGCTTTTCTGCATTTTCAAAGTTCTAGCAATAACCATTGAGGAATTAAACTAACAGGCGTTTTCAGTGAAATTCGCCAAATCAGAGTAAACATCCAATAGGCTCTAAACAAAAAATTCGTGATGGTGGGATGACCAAATTTGGGGAGCCATGAGGGGCACAAGAGAGAATCATTTTGTCAAAGTTTCATTGAAATACACAAAGAAACCTAGTACCCAGAAGCTAAAAAACATGAAATTATTTCCAGTTGGCTAAATCGCTTTTCTGTTAGTTTGAAACTCTTTTGCGACCTAGTGATTCAGCTTTGAGATACTTGAATCAGGACAGGAGCACAGTGTGCTCTTGTGATCTGAAGTGATTTTCTGCATTTCCAAAGTTCTAGCATTAACCATTGAGGAATTAAACTACAGGCATTTTCAGTGAAATTCGCCTAATCAGTGTAAACATCCAATAGGCTCCAAACACAAAACCCGTGAAGGTGGATAGACTAAATTGGGGAGCCATGAGGGGCACAAGAGAGAATCATTTTGTCTCAGTTTCTTTGAAATACACAAAGATACCTAGTACCCACAAGCTAAGAAACATGGAATTATTTCCAGTTGGCTAAAACGCTTTTCTGTTAGTTTGAAATTCTTTTGCTACCTAGTGATTCACCTTTGAGATACTTGAACCAGGACAGAAGCACAGTGTGCTCTTGTGAACTAAAGTGTTGTTCTGTGTTTTTAAAGTTCTAGCCTTAACGATTTAAGAATTAAACTCACAGGCTTTTTCAGGCATTTTTGCCTAATCAGGGTAAACATCCAATAGACTGTAAACAAAACACCCTTGATGGTGGGATAACCAAGCTTGGGGAGCCTTGAGGGGCACAAGAGAGAATCATTTTGTCAGAGTTTCATTGAAATACACAAAGAAACCTAATACCCACAAGCTAAGAAACACGGAATTATTTCAAGTTGGCTAAAAAGCATTTCTGTGAGTTTGAAACTCTTTTGCTACCTAGTGATTCAGCTTTGAGATACTTGAACCAGGAGAGAAGCACCGTGTGCTCTTGTGAACTAAAGTGTTGTTCTGCGTTTTTAAAGTAATCGTATTAACCATTTAAGAATTAAACTCACAGGCGTTTTCAGGCATTTTTGCCTTATCAGGGTAAACATCCAATAGACTGTAAACAAATCACCCTTGATGGTGGGATGACAAAACTTGGGGAGCCTTGAGGGGCACATGAGAGAATCACCTTTTCAGAGTTTCATTGAAATACACATAGAAACCTAGTGCCCAGAAGCTAAGAAATATGGAATTATTTCCAGTTCGCTAAAACGCTTTTCTGTGAGTTTGAAACTTTTTGCTACCTAGTGATTCAGCTTTGAGATACTTGAAACAGGAAAGAAGCACAGTGTGCTCTTGTGATCTGAAGTGATTTTCTGCATTTTCAAAGTTCTAGCATTAACCATTGAGGAATTATACTACCGTCGTTTTCAGTGAAATTCGACCTATCAGGGTAAATATCCAATAGGCTCTAAACAAAAAACCCGTGATGGTGGATTGACCAAATTTGGGGAGCCATGAGGGACACAAGAGAGAATCATTTTGTCTGAGGTTCATTGAAATACACAAACAAACCTAATACCCACAAGCTAAGAAACATGGAATTATTTCCAGTTGGCTAAAATGCTTTTCTGTTAGTTTGAAACTCTTTTGCTACCTAAAGATTCAGCTTTGAGGTACTTGAACCAGGAGAGAAGCACAGTGTGCTCTTGTGAACTAAAGTGTTGTTCTGCGTTTTTAAAGTTCTAGCAATAACCATATAAGAATTAAACTCACAGGCGTTTTCAGGCATTTTCGCCTAATCAGGGTAAACATCCAATAGACTGTAAACAAAACACCCTTGATGGTGGGATGACCAAACTTGGGGAGCCTTGAGGGAAACATGACAGAATCCTTTTTTCAGAGTTTCATGGAAATACACAAAGAAACCTAGTGCCCAGAAGCTAAGAAACATGGAATTATTTCCAGTTTGCTAAAACGCTTTTCTGTGAGTTTGAAACTCTTTTGTTACCTAGTGATTCAGCTTTGAGATACTTGATCCAGGACAGAAGCACAGTGAGCTCTTGTGATCTGAAGTGCTTTTCTGCATTTTCAAAGTTCTAGCAATAACCATTGAGGAATTAAACTAACAGGCGTTTTCAGTGAAATTCGCCAAATCAGAGTAAACATCCAATAGGCTCTAAACAAAAAATTCGTGATGGTGGGATGACCAAATTTGGGGAGCCATGAGGGGCACAAGAGAGAATCATTTTGTCAAAGTTTCATTGAAATACACAAAGAAACCTAGTACCCAGAAGCTAAAAAACATGAAATTATTTCCAGTTGGCTAAATCGCTTTTCTGTTAGTTTGAAACTCTTTTGCGACCTAGTGATTCAGCTTTGAGATACTTGAATCAGGACAGGAGCACAGTGTGCTCTTGTGATCTGAAGTGATTTTCTGCATTTCCAAAGTTCTAGCATTAACCATTGAGGAATTAAACTACAGGCATTTTCAGTGAAATTCGCCTAATCAGTGTAAACATCCAATAGGCTCCAAACACAAAACCCGTGAAGGTGGATAGACTAAAATTGGGGAGCCATGAGGGGCACAAGAGAGAATCATTTTGTCTCAGTTTCTTTGAAATACACAAAGATACCTAGTACCCACAAGCTAAGAAACATGGAATTATTTCCAGTTGGCTAAAACGCTTTTCTGTTAGTTTGAAATTCTTTTGCTACCTAGTGATTCACCTTTGAGATACTTGAACCAGGACAGAAGCACAGTGTGCTCTTGTGAACTAAAGTGTTGTTCTGTGTTTTTAAAGTTCTAGCCTTAACGATTTAAGAATTAAACTCACAGGCTTTTTCAGGCATTTTTGCCTAATCAGGGTAAACATCCAATAGACTGTAAACAAAACACCCTTGATGGTGGGATAACCAAGCTTGGGGAGCCTTGAGGGGCACAAGAGAGAATCATTTTGTCAGAGTTTCATTGAAATACACAAAGAAACCTAATACCCACAAGCTAAGAAACACGGAATTATTTCAAGTTGGCTAAAAAGCATTTCTGTGAGTTTGAAACTCTTTTGCTACCTAGTGATTCAGCTTTGAGATACTTGAACCAGGAGAGAAGCACCGTGTGCTCTTGTGAACTAAAGTGTTGTTCTGCGTTTTTAAAGTAATCGTATTAACCATTTAAGAATTAAACTCACAGGCGTTTTCAGGCATTTTTGCCTTATCAGGGTAAACATCCAATAGACTGTAAACAAATCACCCTTGATGGTGGGATGACAAAACTTGGGGAGCCTTGAGGGGCACATGAGAGAATCACCTTTTCAGAGTTTCATTGAAATACACATAGAAACCTAGTGCCCAGAAGCTAAGAAATATGGAATTATTTCCAGTTCGCTAAAACGCTTTTCTGTGAGTTTGAAACTTTTTGCTACCTAGTGATTCAGCTTTGAGATACTTGAAACAGGAAAGAAGCACAGTGTGCTCTTGTGATCTGAAGTGATTTTCTGCATTTTCAAAGTTCTAGCATTAACCATTGAGGAATTATACTACCGTCGTTTTCAGTGAAATTCGACCTATCAGGGTAAATATCCAATAGGCTCTAAACAAAAAACCCGTGATGGTGGATTGACCAAATTTGGGGAGCCATGAGGGACACAAGAGAGAATCATTTTGTCTGAGGTTCATTGAAATACACAAACAAACCTAATACCCACAAGCTAAGAAACATGGAATTATTTCCAGTTGGCTAAAATGCTTTTCTGTTAGTTTGAAACTCTTTTGCTACCTAAAGATTCAGCTTTGAGGTACTTGAACCAGGAGAGAAGCACAGTGTGCTCTTGTGAACTAAAGTGTTGTTCTGCGTTTTTAAAGTTCTAGCAATAACCATATAAGAATTAAACTCACAGGCGTTTTCAGGCATTTTCGCCTAATCAGGGTAAACATCCAATAGACTGTAAACAAAACACCCTTGATGGTGGGATGACCAAACTTGGGGAGCCTTGAGGGAAACATGACAGAATCCTTTTTTCAGAGTTTCATGGAAATACACAAAGAAACCTAGTGCCCAGAAGCTAAGAAACATGGAATTATTTCCAGTTTGCTAAAACGCTTTTCTGTGAGTTTGAAACTCTTTTGTTACCTAGTGATTCAGCTTTGAGATACTTGATCCAGGACAGAAGCACAGTGAGCTCTTGTGATCTGAAGTGCTTTTCTGCATTTTCAAAGTTCTAGCAATAACCATTGAGGAATTAAACTAACAGGCGTTTTCAGTGAAATTCGCCAAATCAGAGTAAACATCCAATAGGCTCTAAACAAAAAATTCGTGATGGTGGGATGACCAAATTTGGGGAGCCATGAGGGGCACAAGAGAGAATCATTTTGTCAAAGTTTCATTGAAATACACAAAGAAACCTAGTACCCAGAAGCTAAAAAACATGAAATTATTTCCAGTTGGCTAAATCGCTTTTCTGTTAGTTTGAAACTCTTTTGCGACCTAGTGATTCAGCTTTGAGATACTTGAATCAGGACAGGAGCACAGTGTGCTCTTGTGATCTGAAGTGATTTTCTGCATTTCCAAAGTTCTAGCATTAACCATTGAGGAATTAAACTACAGGCATTTTCAGTGAAATTCGCCTAATCAGTGTAAACATCCAATAGGCTCCAAACACAAAACCCGTGAAGGTGGATAGACTAAATTTGGGGAGCCATGAGGGGCACAAGAGAGAATCATTTTGTCTCAGTTTCTTTGAAATACACAAAGATACCTAGTACCCACAAGCTAAGAAACATGGAATTATTTCCAGTTGGCTAAAACGCTTTTCTGTTAGTTTGAAATTCTTTTGCTACCTAGTGATTCACCTTTGAGATACTTGAACCAGGACAGAAGCACAGTGTGCTCTTGTGAACTAAAGTGTTGTTCTGTGTTTTTAAAGTTCTAGCCTTAACGATTTAAGAATTAAACTCACAGGCTTTTTCAGGCATTTTTGCCTAATCAGGGTAAACATCCAATAGACTGTAAACAAAACACCCTTGATGGTGGGATAACCAAGCTTGGGGAGCCTTGAGGGGCACAAGAGAGAATCATTTTGTCAGAGTTTCATTGAAATACACAAAGAAACCTAATACCCACAAGCTAAGAAACACGGAATTATTTCAAGTTGGCTAAAAAGCATTTCTGTGAGTTTGAAACTCTTTTGCTACCTAGTGATTCAGCTTTGAGATACTTGAACCAGGAGAGAAGCACCGTGTGCTCTTGTGAACTAAAGTGTTGTTCTGCGTTTTTAAAGTAATCGTATTAACCATTTAAGAATTAAACTCACAGGCGTTTTCAGGCATTTTTGCCTTATCAGGGTAAACATCCAATAGACTGTAAACAAATCACCCTTGATGGTGGGATGACAAAACTTGGGGAGCCTTGAGGGGCACATGAGAGAATCACCTTTTCAGAGTTTCATTGAAATACACATAGAAACCTAGTGCCCAGAAGCTAAGAAATATGGAATTATTTCCAGTTCGCTAAAACGCTTTTCTGTGAGTTTGAAACTTTTTGCTACCTAGTGATTCAGCTTTGAGATACTTGAAACAGGAAAGAAGCACAGTGTGCTCTTGTGATCTGAAGTGATTTTCTGCATTTTCAAAGTTCTAGCATTAACCATTGAGGAATTATACTACCGTCGTTTTCAGTGAAATTCGACCTATCAGGGTAAATATCCAATAGGCTCTAAACAAAAAACCCGTGATGGTGGATTGACCAAATTTGGGGAGCCATGAGGGACACAAGAGAGAATCATTTTGTCTGAGGTTCATTGAAATACACAAACAAACCTAATACCCACAAGCTAAGAAACATGGAATTATTTCCAGTTGGCTAAAATGCTTTTCTGTTAGTTTGAAACTCTTTTGCTACCTAAAGATTCAGCTTTGAGGTACTTGAACCAGGAGAGAAGCACAGTGTGCTCTTGTGAACTAAAGTGTTGTTCTGCGTTTTTAAAGTTCTAGCAATAACCATATAAGAATTAAACTCACAGGCGTTTTCAGGCATTTTCGCCTAATCAGGGTAAACATCCAATAGACTGTAAACAAAACACCCTTGATGGTGGGATGACCAAACTTGGGGAGCCTTGAGGGAAACATGACAGAATCCTTTTTTCAGAGTTTCATGGAAATACACAAAGAAACCTAGTGCCCAGAAGCTAAGAAACATGGAATTATTTCCAGTTTGCTAAAACGCTTTTCTGTGAGTTTGAAACTCTTTTGTTACCTAGTGATTCAGCTTTGAGATACTTGATCCAGGACAGAAGCACAGTGAGCTCTTGTGATCTGAAGTGCTTTTCTGCATTTTCAAAGTTCTAGCAATAACCATTGAGGAATTAAACTAACAGGCGTTTTCAGTGAAATTCGCCAAATCAGAGTAAACATCCAATAGGCTCTAAACAAAAAATTCGTGATGGTGGGATGACCAAATTTGGGGAGCCATGAGGGGCACAAGAGAGAATCATTTTGTCAAAGTTTCATTGAAATACACAAAGAAACCTAGTACCCAGAAGCTAAAAAACATGAAATTATTTCCAGTTGGCTAAATCGCTTTTCTGTTAGTTTGAAACTCTTTTGCGACCTAGTGATTCAGCTTTGAGATACTTGAATCAGGACAGGAGCACAGTGTGCTCTTGTGATCTGAAGTGATTTTCTGCATTTCCAAAGTTCTAGCATTAACCATTGAGGAATTAAACTACAGGCATTTTCAGTGAAATTCGCCTAATCAGTGTAAACATCCAATAGGCTCCAAACACAAAACCCGTGAAGGTGGATAGACTAAATTTGGGGAGCCATGAGGGGCACAAGAGAGAATCATTTTGTCTCAGTTTCTTTGAAATACACAAAGATACCTAGTACCCACAAGCTAAGAAACATGGAATTATTTCCAGTTGGCTAAAACGCTTTTCTGTTAGTTTGAAATTCTTTTGCTACCTAGTGATTCACCTTTGAGATACTTGAACCAGGACAGAAGCACAGTGTGCTCTTGTGAACTAAAGTGTTGTTCTGTGTTTTTAAAGTTCTAGCCTTAACGATTTAAGAATTAAACTCACAGGCTTTTTCAGGCATTTTTGCCTAATCAGGGTAAACATCCAATAGACTGTAAACAAAACACCCTTGATGGTGGGATAACCAAGCTTGGGGAGCCTTGAGGGGCACAAGAGAGAATCATTTTGTCAGAGTTTCATTGAAATACACAAAGAAACCTAATACCCACAAGCTAAGAAACACGGAATTATTTCAAGTTGGCTAAAAAGCATTTCTGTGAGTTTGAAACTCTTTTGCTACCTAGTGATTCAGCTTTGAGATACTTGAACCAGGAGAGAAGCACCGTGTGCTCTTGTGAACTAAAGTGTTGTTCTGCGTTTTTAAAGTAATCGTATTAACCATTTAAGAATTAAACTCACAGGCGTTTTCAGGCATTTTTGCCTTATCAGGGTAAACATCCAATAGACTGTAAACAAATCACCCTTGATGGTGGGATGACAAAACTTGGGGAGCCTTGAGGGGCACATGAGAGAATCACCTTTTCAGAGTTTCATTGAAATACACATAGAAACCTAGTGCCCAGAAGCTAAGAAATATGGAATTATTTCCAGTTCGCTAAAACGCTTTTCTGTGAGTTTGAAACTTTTTGCTACCTAGTGATTCAGCTTTGAGATACTTGAAACAGGAAAGAAGCACAGTGTGCTCTTGTGATCTGAAGTGATTTTCTGCATTTTCAAAGTTCTAGCATTAACCATTGAGGAATTATACTACCGTCGTTTTCAGTGAAATTCGACCTATCAGGGTAAATATCCAATAGGCTCTAAACAAAAAACCCGTGATGGTGGATTGACCAAATTTGGGGAGCCATGAGGGACACAAGAGAGAATCATTTTGTCTGAGGTTCATTGAAATACACAAACAAACCTAATACCCACAAGCTAAGAAACATGGAATTATTTCCAGTTGGCTAAAATGCTTTTCTGTTAGTTTGAAACTCTTTTGCTACCTAAAGATTCAGCTTTGAGGTACTTGAACCAGGAGAGAAGCACAGTGTGCTCTTGTGAACTAAAGTGTTGTTCTGCGTTTTTAAAGTTCTAGCAATAACCATATAAGAATTAAACTCACAGGCGTTTTCAGGCATTTTCGCCTAATCAGGGTAAACATCCAATAGACTGTAAACAAAACACCCTTGATGGTGGGATGACCAAACTTGGGGAGCCTTGAGGGAAACATGACAGAATCCTTTTTTCAGAGTTTCATGGAAATACACAAAGAAACCTAGTGCCCAGAAGCTAAGAAACATGGAATTATTTCCAGTTTGCTAAAACGCTTTTCTGTGAGTTTGAAACTCTTTTGTTACCTAGTGATTCAGCTTTGAGATACTTGATCCAGGACAGAAGCACAGTGAGCTCTTGTGATCTGAAGTGCTTTTCTGCATTTTCAAAGTTCTAGCAATAACCATTGAGGAATTAAACTAACAGGCGTTTTCAGTGAAATTCGCCAAATCAGAGTAAACATCCAATAGGCTCTAAACAAAAAATTCGTGATGGTGGGATGACCAAATTTGGGGAGCCATGAGGGGCACAAGAGAGAATCATTTTGTCAAAGTTTCATTGAAATACACAAAGAAACCTAGTACCCAGAAGCTAAAAAACATGAAATTATTTCCAGTTGGCTAAATCGCTTTTCTGTTAGTTTGAAACTCTTTTGCGACCTAGTGATTCAGCTTTGAGATACTTGAATCAGGACAGGAGCACAGTGTGCTCTTGTGATCTGAAGTGATTTTCTGCATTTCCAAAGTTCTAGCATTAACCATTGAGGAATTAAACTACAGGCATTTTCAGTGAAATTCGCCTAATCAGTGTAAACATCCAATAGGCTCCAAACACAAAACCCGTGAAGGTGGATAGACTAAATTTGGGGAGCCATGAGGGGCACAAGAGAGAATCATTTTGTCTCAGTTTCTTTGAAATACACAAAGATACCTAGTACCCACAAGCTAAGAAACATGGAATTATTTCCAGTTGGCTAAAACGCTTTTCTGTTAGTTTGAAATTCTTTTGCTACCTAGTGATTCACCTTTGAGATACTTGAACCAGGACAGAAGCACAGTGTGCTCTTGTGAACTAAAGTGTTGTTCTGTGTTTTTAAAGTTCTAGCCTTAACGATTTAAGAATTAAACTCACAGGCTTTTTCAGGCATTTTTGCCTAATCAGGGTAAACATCCAATAGACTGTAAACAAAACACCCTTGATGGTGGGATAACCAAGCTTGGGGAGCCTTGAGGGGCACAAGAGAGAATCATTTTGTCAGAGTTTCATTGAAATACACAAAGAAACCTAATACCCACAAGCTAAGAAACACGGAATTATTTCAAGTTGGCTAAAAAGCATTTCTGTGAGTTTGAAACTCTTTTGCTACCTAGTGATTCAGCTTTGAGATACTTGAACCAGGAGAGAAGCACCGTGTGCTCTTGTGAACTAAAGTGTTGTTCTGCGTTTTTAAAGTAATCGTATTAACCATTTAAGAATTAAACTCACAGGCGTTTTCAGGCATTTTTGCCTTATCAGGGTAAACATCCAATAGACTGTAAACAAATCACCCTTGATGGTGGGATGACAAAACTTGGGGAGCCTTGAGGGGCACATGAGAGAATCACCTTTTCAGAGTTTCATTGAAATACACATAGAAACCTAGTGCCCAGAAGCTAAGAAATATGGAATTATTTCCAGTTCGCTAAAACGCTTTTCTGTGAGTTTGAAACTTTTTGCTACCTAGTGATTCAGCTTTGAGATACTTGAAACAGGAAAGAAGCACAGTGTGCTCTTGTGATCTGAAGTGATTTTCTGCATTTTCAAAGTTCTAGCATTAACCATTGAGGAATTATACTACCGTCGTTTTCAGTGAAATTCGACCTATCAGGGTAAATATCCAATAGGCTCTAAACAAAAAACCCGTGATGGTGGATTGACCAAATTTGGGGAGCCATGAGGGACACAAGAGAGAATCATTTTGTCTGAGGTTCATTGAAATACACAAACAAACCTAATACCCACAAGCTAAGAAACATGGAATTATTTCCAGTTGGCTAAAATGCTTTTCTGTTAGTTTGAAACTCTTTTGCTACCTAAAGATTCAGCTTTGAGGTACTTGAACCAGGAGAGAAGCACAGTGTGCTCTTGTGAACTAAAGTGTTGTTCTGCGTTTTTAAAGTTCTAGCAATAACCATATAAGAATTAAACTCACAGGCGTTTTCAGGCATTTTCGCCTAATCAGGGTAAACATCCAATAGACTGTAAACAAAACACCCTTGATGGTGGGATGACCAAACTTGGGGAGCCTTGAGGGAAACATGACAGAATCCTTTTTTCAGAGTTTCATGGAAATACACAAAGAAACCTAGTGCCCAGAAGCTAAGAAACATGGAATTATTTCCAGTTTGCTAAAACGCTTTTCTGTGAGTTTGAAACTCTTTTGTTACCTAGTGATTCAGCTTTGAGATACTTGATCCAGGACAGAAGCACAGTGAGCTCTTGTGATCTGAAGTGCTTTTCTGCATTTTCAAAGTTCTAGCAATAACCATTGAGGAATTAAACTAACAGGCGTTTTCAGTGAAATTCGCCAAATCAGAGTAAACATCCAATAGGCTCTAAACAAAAAATTCGTGATGGTGGGATGACCAAATTTGGGGAGCCATGAGGGGCACAAGAGAGAATCATTTTGTCAAAGTTTCATTGAAATACACAAAGAAACCTAGTACCCAGAAGCTAAAAAACATGAAATTATTTCCAGTTGGCTAAATCGCTTTTCTGTTAGTTTGAAACTCTTTTGCGACCTAGTGATTCAGCTTTGAGATACTTGAATCAGGACAGGAGCACAGTGTGCTCTTGTGATCTGAAGTGATTTTCTGCATTTCCAAAGTTCTAGCATTAACCATTGAGGAATTAAACTACAGGCATTTTCAGTGAAATTCGCCTAATCAGTGTAAACATCCAATAGGCTCCAAACACAAAACCCGTGAAGGTGGATAGACTAAATTTGGGGAGCCATGAGGGGCACAAGAGAGAATCATTTTGTCTCAGTTTCTTTGAAATACACAAAGATACCTAGTACCCACAAGCTAAGAAACATGGAATTATTTCCAGTTGGCTAAAACGCTTTTCTGTTAGTTTGAAATTCTTTTGCTACCTAGTGATTCACCTTTGAGATACTTGAACCAGGACAGAAGCACAGTGTGCTCTTGTGAACTAAAGTGTTGTTCTGTGTTTTTAAAGTTCTAGCCTTAACGATTTAAGAATTAAACTCACAGGCTTTTTCAGGCATTTTTGCCTAATCAGGGTAAACATCCAATAGACTGTAAACAAAACACCCTTGATGGTGGGATAACCAAGCTTGGGGAGCCTTGAGGGGCACAAGAGAGAATCATTTTGTCAGAGTTTCATTGAAATACACAAAGAAACCTAATACCCACAAGCTAAGAAACACGGAATTATTTCAAGTTGGCTAAAAAGCATTTCTGTGAGTTTGAAACTCTTTTGCTACCTAGTGATTCAGCTTTGAGATACTTGAACCAGGAGAGAAGCACCGTGTGCTCTTGTGAACTAAAGTGTTGTTCTGCGTTTTTAAAGTAATCGTATTAACCATTTAAGAATTAAACTCACAGGCGTTTTCAGGCATTTTTGCCTTATCAGGGTAAACATCCAATAGACTGTAAACAAATCACCCTTGATGGTGGGATGACAAAACTTGGGGAGCCTTGAGGGGCACATGAGAGAATCACCTTTTCAGAGTTTCATTGAAATACACATAGAAACCTAGTGCCCAGAAGCTAAGAAATATGGAATTATTTCCAGTTCGCTAAAACGCTTTTCTGTGAGTTTGAAACTTTTTGCTACCTAGTGATTCAGCTTTGAGATACTTGAAACAGGAAAGAAGCACAGTGTGCTCTTGTGATCTGAAGTGATTTTCTGCATTTTCAAAGTTCTAGCATTAACCATTGAGGAATTATACTACCGTCGTTTTCAGTGAAATTCGACCTATCAGGGTAAATATCCAATAGGCTCTAAACAAAAAACCCGTGATGGTGGATTGACCAAATTTGGGGAGCCATGAGGGACACAAGAGAGAATCATTTTGTCTGAGGTTCATTGAAATACACAAACAAACCTAATACCCACAAGCTAAGAAACATGGAATTATTTCCAGTTGGCTAAAATGCTTTTCTGTTAGTTTGAAACTCTTTTGCTACCTAAAGATTCAGCTTTGAGGTACTTGAACCAGGAGAGAAGCACAGTGTGCTCTTGTGAACTAAAGTGTTGTTCTGCGTTTTTAAAGTTCTAGCAATAACCATATAAGAATTAAACTCACAGGCGTTTTCAGGCATTTTCGCCTAATCAGGGTAAACATCCAATAGACTGTAAACAAAACACCCTTGATGGTGGGATGACCAAACTTGGGGAGCCTTGAGGGAAACATGACAGAATCCTTTTTTCAGAGTTTCATGGAAATACACAAAGAAACCTAGTGCCCAGAAGCTAAGAAACATGGAATTATTTCCAGTTTGCTAAAACGCTTTTCTGTGAGTTTGAAACTCTTTTGTTACCTAGTGATTCAGCTTTGAGATACTTGATCCAGGACAGAAGCACAGTGAGCTCTTGTGATCTGAAGTGCTTTTCTGCATTTTCAAAGTTCTAGCAATAACCATTGAGGAATTAAACTAACAGGCGTTTTCAGTGAAATTCGCCAAATCAGAGTAAACATCCAATAGGCTCTAAACAAAAAATTCGTGATGGTGGGATGACCAAATTTGGGGAGCCATGAGGGGCACAAGAGAGAATCATTTTGTCAAAGTTTC
>JAKELJ010000875.1:0-13668 GCA_025594165.1 Tamias sibiricus
AATTAATGAGATATGTTTGATTCTGTCAAAGGTTAGCCTTATTTATGCTGATATTAATTTGTTTCAGTGTTACCTTACAAAGCGTATTATTTAGAGTGCCCTTTTGTATTATTTAATAAAACGAATAAAATGGGTTCCATATCCAATTTTCTTCATATTTTAAAGGTATTCTACTTAGCACGAGAATGTCTAAGCTATTTTCACATTGTGTTCAGTAGTGCTGAAGTCCATTGTTTTGCCATTATCTTGTGTTTTGGATTTGTAATTATTTGTTCTCCAAGGAGCCATTAGTTTTAATACCTTGGTGTTATATGTTTTCATTGAGCATTTATGGTGCTTTTTTTTTTTTTTTTTCAAATAAGATCTTTTTAATCTTTCATACCTAAATTTTCTGGCTTTCCAGTTTTTCTTATTACTAGTACTATTTAATTCTAAGGGTAGGAACACCAGAAGTTATGCTATTTAAATATTTTTCTTTTTTTTTTTTAATGTTGTGGATTAAAGAGTGAGGGGCTCTTTGCCACTGAAGATACACACCCAACCCCCCCCCCTTTTTTTTTTTGAGGCTGGAAGTTTAAGTTGCTGAGACTGGCCTTGAACTTGGAATTCTCCTACCTCAGACCTTTCCAAGTTATTGAGAAATACAGGGTGACTTTAAATCTTAAAAAGAAATCCAGTTATTTTTGAAATTGTGTTTGCTGTAAGAAGAACTTATGGCAAATTTCTAAAATGGAGTTTTTTAGAATTAAATTAGAGCCTCATATTCCATAGACTATGTATTGATTTTGTTAGATTATTTTCTATTTTTATGCATTAAGTGAGGAGGCATTTCATTGATATTTAGTTCATAGATAAGCTTATTGACATATTATCATTATATATGGTTGTGTGCACAACACACTTGGTTGTGGCCAAGCTTACACATAGCATATTCTTGCAAAATTATAAATTCATTTTGGATAGGAAGATTGTAATCTTCCTCAATTTTAAAATACCCAAGTACTGTCTTAAATCAAAATCAAAAATTTTGTTTCCTTAAATCCATAGGTATTTTGTTTGTTGGGTCATAGATGGTAAATGAGCAGCTTTAGAAAAGTTTATTGAAATTGTGATTTTTTTCTCTTTTATTATAGATCTCATGCCTTCATTCATCAGACTACAGATGTTATGAATATAATCAGCTTTCTTCCAACGAATGCCACAGGGTCAGGAGAGGCATGCTTCAGGTAACATAATGTTATAGATAGTGTAATAGTTTATATTTATTGATGTTTCAATATAAAAGATGATCTTCTGGATTTTCTGATAAACCAACAAATACTCTTAGAGATTTTTTGTTCCATTTTCCATTTTTGTCAGTCTGAATTTTACCTGCTTGCATATAGTTACCAACCTATACTGAATGACAGAATTATTGTTTACATTTATTTTATTAACTGATGTTTATATAAACTTGGTACTTATCTCAAGACCATCTAGACTATTAATACTCCTAAAACATGTAATATTTAATGTCTCTGGTTGGGTCAAATTTAGATTTAGGTTTGGTTAGAATGGGAAGGTTAGGTCTTTAGACAGACAGGACTTAAAACCAGGAAAAGGAAAAGAGGATAGGAAGAATTGATTATGATACCATGAGGAACTACATTATTACTTAATGGAATTAGCACTGTTTCTTTGAACTAATGGTTTCATAACTCAGTAACTTCCCAAGTTGAACAAAAACACTTATTATCAAGTGATTAGTTTATGTGTCAAACATTTCCTTTTTTTTTTTAGTGGGCAAAATATTAATCATATAGTTAAGGAAAAAACATTTTTTTTTTCTTAACATCTGACCTAGATCAGGATTAGAAGAGATTGGAGAAAATTTACAGTTGTATTTTATCCCTAAAATAGAAGATTACACAAGAAAAACTGATGTAAATAAAACTAAACTTTCTCATTTGATTATTTTTTCATTCTTAGTTGTGGGCTTTAAATTTGGCAGGATAAAGATAAAAATTTGTATGACAGATATATATTTTTCTAACCTATATATCTTCAAATAATAAGCTGACTTAATAGTTTGGAGCATGAATTTTTTTTTGCTCTTTTGTTTTAGTTGTTAATGAACCTTTATTTATTCCTATGCAGTGCTGAGAATCAAACCCAATGCCTCACATGTGGTAGGTAAGTGCTCCACCACTAAGCAGCAAACCCTAGCCCTGGAGCATAAGTATTTTTAGTATAGGAAAAATTGTATTCATTTAGTATTAATCATGTACATACCTTACATTTTCCTTGACCCTCTTGGAGTATCTTATTTGGGGAAAGAAAATCAATATATACACAACAGTCAAGGAACTGTTCATTTGTTTTTTTTTTTTTTCATATTTATTTATTTGTTTTTAGTTATAGGTGGACATAATACCATTATTTTATTTTTATGTGGTACTGAGGATTGAAACCAGTGCCTCATGCATGCTAGGCAGGTACTCTACCTCTGAGCCACAACCCCAGCCCAGAAATGTTCATTGTTCTATTTTGTGGTCCTTTCTGATAGGAACTCCAAAGAGAGGTCAGTGTAGACTGAAGTACTTTGAAGATTGATTCATAGAGAAGGTAAAGTTTGACCTGAGCTTTGGGCTTGGATTTTGTATAAATAGAGTCAGAAGAAAAGACATGTTAGATAGAAAGTTGTGAATAGCCAAGTAAAAAGAGTAGGAAGATTTAAATGTAAGGGACTATGTAGTTTTGCTGTATTTCAAGAAATAAAATATAAGATGAAAACTGTGTGCCCACAGTTTACTTAGATTTGAGTCAAGCAGAAGTCATGTGTCCTTCAAAAAGACAAATGATTTTTATGAAAGCAGTTTTTAAAGATTGATTTTGTCACAATATTTAAGATAAATTAAGAGAGCTCCCTAGAGAAAAGAGAATTGTAAGTACTAGTGCTAGTGGAGAGAAAACAGATCTAGGATGTTTTTTTTTTTTTTTTTTTTTTTTTTGTACCAGGGATTGAACTCAGGGGCACTGGGCCACATCCCCAGCCCTTTTTTGTATTTTATTACAGACAGGGTCTCACTGAGTTGCTAAGTGCCTTGCCATTGCTGAAGCTGGCTTTGAACTCGCGATCCTCCTGCCTCAGCCTCCCAAGTGAAGGGGTTACAGGAGTGCACCATGGCGCCCGGCTTAGGATGCTCTTTTAAAAAATATTATTTTTAGTGATGAACACAACATCTTTATTTGTTTTTATGTGTGCTGAGAATCGAACCCAGTGCCTCACTGGTGTGAGGTAAGCACTCCACCCCGAGCCACAAACCCCAGCCCTCTAGGATGCTTTTTGAAAGAAGAATAAATATTATGCTTTGGGGAGAAAGTCAGTCACCAAAGTTTTGAAAATTGGGGAATGATGTGGAATAGTTGGTAAGAACAGCTTATTGTGTGCAAGCTGACATCATGGTGTCATTGCAACATTAAATAGGAAAGATTTAATGGGCATGCAGAAATACTGTCTAAGAGCATGGATGATATTTTTTAAAGACCTAGGTTAAAGGATTGAGACAGTGGCATAGAGGATTTACAAGTTTATATTTATAATATGCAGTTCTCAAACTCAGAAATAACTTGTTATCCAACTAAAACAAATTTAAAAAATAAAGCTCATTTTTGTTTACTTTTTGAGTATTAAGTCATTTAAGAAATTTACAAAATGCAGGAAAGTAAAGTGTCCATCTACCAGAAATTCTTAGTATACTACTTTCCTTTCTTCATCTTTTTCCATAACAAATGCTTTTTTAAGATTGTTGTAATCATAACTCTGAACAGGTTTGTGTTGTTGGTTTTTTATTTCAGTGAGTTTCTTTCTGTGTAACACTTTGATAATGATTTTAATAACACCATAATATTTAATTGAATATCATTTTTTTTTCTGTTCTGTGGTTACTATTTTCAGTAAGTTAATGACGACTTGCTTTGAACATTTGGAAAAGGGAAAAGTGGGACACTGCCAAACTAATGGGACTTTTTCACAAAGGGAGCTTGAGAGGGAAGAGTCAGATACGATTAGCATAAGCACCTGAGAACATAGGAGCTAATTAAAAAATATCAGGGCTGAGTGAATGAATGATTCCAGAGGTTTCAAGCTTTTGTTAGCTGAGGGGGACAGGAATAATAGGTGTGTTTGTTCTCAATATAGCTTATTTGTTGCTCTTTGCCCTCACCTTTCCCATCTCTATATTGCAAAACATTACTGATTGCTCACAAAGGTTGAACATCATCTCTGTTTTACTCACCTTTTGTTTTGCTATGACTAAAGTACCCAACAAGAACAACTTCTAGGATGACAAGTGTATTTGGGGCACATTGTTTCAGAGGTTTCAATGTGTAGATGGCTGACTCTGTTGCTCTGCACACCAGGTGAAGTAGCATATCATTACTCAGTGGAGGAAAGCTGCTCTGCTCTTGGCAGGGTCAGGAAGCAGAGAAAGCAATAGTGAAAAGGGTGCTTACAAGAAAGATACACCTGCCGGGCGTGGTGGCGCACGCCTGTAATCCCAGCACTTGGGAGGCTGAGGCAGGAGGATCACAAGTTCAAAGCCAGCCTCAGCAATGGTGAGGCACTTATCAACTCAGTGAGACCCTGCCTCTAATAAAATACAAAAAAAGGGCTGGGGATGTGGCCCAGTGGTCAAGTGCCCCTGAGTTCAACCCCAGTTACCAAAAAAAAAAAAAAAAAAAAAAAAAAAAAAAAAAAAGACACACCCTTCCTGGGCACAACCTCAGTGACCTACCTCCTCTAGGCATATCCCACCTGCCTGCAGGTACCACCTAGTCTTCACACAAGGCTGGAATGATTAGGTTATGCTTCTCACATCCAATCATTCACTTCTGAAGATTCCTATATTTATAGTGGAGCTTTTGTGGAATACCTCATATCCAAACTATAATAATCTCTGATCTGAAAATTGGAAATACTCAAGTACTGAAACTTCTTGAACACAGACATAGTGTCACATACGTAAAAAACTCACACTTAACTTCACATATTGGGTTGCAATCAGACTACAGGTGCACTAAATATATTGTGTAACATTACCTTCCAGTTGTGTGTATAAATTAAATGTAAACATACTTGGATTCTCTGTTTAGGTTTGGGTTCCATCCAAAAAGTACCTCAATATGTATATGTAAAATTTGACAAAATGCAAAGAAAATCCAAGATTGTTAACACACTTTTGGTCCCCTAATCATTTTTGAGAAGGACACTCTCTACCTAGAATACTTTTATGCCTGAGCTTTGCATATGTGAGTATGAAGAATTAGTAATACTAGGTTTAAATATTGTTTTAAAATTTTGATTTGTAAAATACTATTGATGAAGTACTCTAAATCTTCGTGGATTGTCTCATAGGAGTAATCTGACATGGTTTCTGTAAATTTAAAGACAAATTCTATAGCAGCTTTCCAATTACAACTTAGAAATAAAGTGCAATTTAACTGGATTTTTTTTTAAATCAGCAGATATTGTTTTGAAAAGTAAGATCTGATTTCATGGAATAACCAGGCCTACTTTTAATGACAGTAGGCTTTTATGTTATCTTACCCCAGGCCCTTCAGATTGCATTATAGAAAGCTGCGGCTATTTGAAGAATTTTTTTGTAATAAAACATCCCTATCCCCCCCCCCCCAGAATTTTAAAGATATACATTTATTATAGTAGTCATACATTTCTTAAGAAACTTCAGTTAATAACCTCAATGTGTGTCAGGGCAGTACAGATTTAAGGTGTTACCTTCTAAAAGAAAATAGTAATTTTTTGAAGGAATTCCTTAGGTTATGGGGAAAGATTAACAATATTAACCAAACTGAAAAACCTAATAAGTGTCTTTTACAGAAGGAAAAATCTCATTATGAAACAATAACAGAACACTTTTGAATTCACCTGGAAAAGATATTATTAAGTTTCATTTTCAAGATTTACTCTAGATAGGGATTAAGGAATTTGAATAGAAAGGAGAAAGTAAGTTTGTGGGAGAATAGCAAAATTGTTACTAATGTAATAAGCATAAAAATAATGGAAAATTTGTTTCAAAATGGCTTTAATAGGAGTAGTAATTCTTGCCCATTAGTTATTACTGAGACTTGCATGAAACACTTCTCAAATGGGTAAATACATTTTTTTTTTTTTTTGTATTTAGCAGGGGCACAAAAATAAGTTGATTGTATCTTAAGGAGTTTTAGAGGGCTTAGGGAATTCAACAGTTAGCTATGAAATTTTTTAAAAATATTTATTTATTTGCTTTAGTTGTACACAATGCGTTTATTTTTACGTGGTGCTGAGGATTGAACCTGGGCCGAGAACGTGCTAGGTGAGCGCTCTACCGCTGAGCCACAACCCCAGCCTCTAGCTATGAAATTTGATGTTTAATATTTCTTGGCCAACCTGTCAATCTGGCATTTACTGTTATGTGCCAAAGGAAGGAATCCTACTATTAAAAGGAAGTCATTGGTTGGAATATTAAGAGCAGATTGAATTTCTTTGTTTTGCACTTAAATAATTTAGTTTCATGAAATTTTAAGTAAAAAAAAAAAATTTAAAAAACACTATTATGTAAAGTTTTTAAGGTCACAAAATTGTATTAATATAAAAATCAAACTAAAAAATGTTATGCTTTAGAAAAATATTGGATTTATTTACTGTAGTAAAAAATGTAAATATTTAGTTAACCAGACCATTTCTTAAGGAGAGGTTGATAATCTTTAGAGACACACCTTTATTAGTTATATCAAAAAGCAGCGGATTTGGTTCCATACAGAGGTATTTTGATCAATGTCTGAATTCTAACACTGGCTGTAATGTCTAGCATTTATTACCGAGGACCTTGTGGAAATTTATTAGCGTTCCAGATTCCAATTATTCCCTGTATGTACTACAAAACCAGAATCTTCAGACCTTTCTTTTTTCTTTCTTTTTTTTTTAAATAAATGTAGGTCCCATAAGTATTTTTCTGGTTGTATGAGGTTAAGTTTTTAAAGGCAAATCTAAGTGAACAATTAGTTAAGACAGTGCTTTTCTCATCTTTAGAAAATCATGTAATGAGCTTGTGATGTTTTACTTTATATTAATGAAAATCTTTGTGCAGCTAATTCCTACAAATAGAAGCTGTTTTGAGGATCAGTTTTGAATGTGCTTATTCTTTTTTTTTTAAGATTTTGTTAACTTTTTTTTTATATATTTTTATGTGGAATGGAGGGTCAAACCCACTGCCTTGCATGTGTGAGGTAAGCTCTTTACCACTGAGCTATAGCCCCAGCCCCGAATGCCCTTATTCTTTACTGGGACTAACACACACTAATTTTTTTCCTGTACCACAGAAACTGAAGTTTTCATTTTTCCCTGCTGATTTAGTTCAAATGTGCATGCTTTGTCTGTTATTAGTGGCTGTCATTTTTTTAAGAGCTGTAGATAATCTTTTGTTGCTAAGATTACATGGTTAGTAATAAGTTTGTCATTTGATCTTATACTGTTTGTGTGGCATCTTTTGGTAATAACTTATTTGAAACTTTGTTTCATTATCCCTAATTGGTTGTGATAACACTACCTCGTAGAGCTTTTTTGCTGGATTACTTCATAGGTAGGAATATATACATGGGAATGCATTGGTTCTGGAGACACAGGATGACTGATTTCTCATTTTGTGATAATAAGAATGATCATGTACAAAAAAAAGATGGATCATGGGTTCAGATGTCAGCAGGATTCATATATCAAAAAGTTCTAGGGGCTGGGGTTGTGGTTCAGTGGCAGTGTGCTCGCCTAGCATGAGCGTGGCCTGGGTTCAATCCTCAGCACCACGTAAAAATAAAAAAACACACACATTGTGTACAACTAAAGCAAATAAATATTAAAAAAAAAGTTCTACATCAACCTTTTTCTGTGGCTGCAAATAAGTGATCATTGACTAGATCCAGATTTCAATAGTCACTACAAATTGTGATATTTGAATTTATTTATTTCTTCCTATCATTTGAATTATATAATAACAAACATTCATTTATCAATTATTTGTTTGCTGTTCATTCAAGAAATATGAGCTAAGCACTAGATCTTTCCATTCATTTACCGTTTTCAGAATAATGAGGTGGAACCCTAGCCACTTCCAGAGGTGACTAATGAGTTTTTATTTTGGGTGTCATGATGGACTCATGGATTTTTTTTTTTGTTGTTTTTAATTCCAAGCTTCATTTGGGTTTTGGATTTAACTAGTTTCTCATTAATATCTGTTTTCTGTTCCAAGGTCCAATTCAAAGTATTCTGTTCCATTTAAATGTCATGTCTCCTTAGTCTTCTTGGGACTGTGCTAATTTCTTAGTCTTTTTTTCATTTTTTTATTGATAACTACAAAGAAGTGTTACTTTTTCTGTTATTGTACTTTCTCTGCTGTAAAACCTTGGATTAGCTTAGGATCAGATATTTCTCCAAAGTTGAAATTTGGACTTTAAGTTTTGTGTTTCAATTAATTACTATGGTTGTTGTTTCCATGTTTAAATTGTTCCTATTTTGGACACCAATTCAAGGTTAGTTCTCTTTGTTTGCACTTTGCTTTCTAATGTGATTATATGTTCCAGGATCATTTATTATGCATTTCCTATGTTATTCCTGGAGCCACCCACTTACCCAAGGATCCCTGGTTACTTTCAGTAGGGAAATAGTGTGTGGGGATCATGCACTCGGGCTTTCCACAGCTGCCCTCCTTGGTTAGGGGCACTGAGGCGGAGGGAAAGGCAGCGACTTGCGCAGGGACAGAATGCAAGACTGGTTGTCCTGGAGGAGGCAAGGACCCAGGTGTCTGTACCAGCCAGCCGTAGGCCCCTGTAGGTTTTGCAGGGGTTGTTTTGCTTTTAATAAATCTCTGTTGTGTTTGTTTTAGAAACCTGGCATTTACGACCACTTCCGGGCTCCTGAACTCCCACTTGCTTTATGTGTCCTGGGCAGCTGTGGGGCAGTTGACAGCCCTGTAACCACCATGGATGGAGAGGAACTTTTTGATGATGAACTCCAAACTGCCAATGCCAGCCCTGCTGATTTGGCTGTCCAAGGTTCCCATTGGAGAATCCAAATGAGGGAGTTCGCAGACACTTTCCCTACAGAGCCTTGGATGGACTGTATATTCAGTGGATCAAGGATTTTCTCAGACTCTCATTCACCCTTTTTTTTAAATTGAGGATTAATTCACCACAATCTACAGGTCCAGAAGTCTATAGCACCTTCAAAATTTCTCTGGACCCTTCTTTAGCATAAGGGAGTTTTCACACTTGCCACTCTCCCCTACCCCCGACCCCAGCTCCCCTCTTTTGATTGCCCTCCTTCACCCATTGTCATTGTCTGAGTTAAGTTCTATTTCTAAAACTGTTTTTCTGGAGCTATAAGTGGATTGTCACTATGAGAGATTAGGTGCTTGGAGAAGAGGAATCACCTTGTGTTGTGTCCTGTCACTGCTGGTGCTGCCAGTATGAAGTGCTTTCTCCCAGTATTGAGCTGTCTGGCTTAGCTGGGTGAGTGGCTGTGCTTATCAGTGCAATGGATGTGAATGTAAAACCTGCTTTTGACTCCTGTAATTGCTGTATTTCTTTACCATTCACTCTAGACTTCAGGGGATGGTGGAGTATTGTTTGTGTTCAAGGAGGAACATTTGCTGACATTTAAGTGTCTGTCCTGGGACTTGGGGTGAGGTCCCTCATCTGCACATCCATGGTGTAGAACTGCATGTGTATTTTGAGCTAGCTTCCTGGAGTAGGATGGTCATGGCTGCTCCAGCATTTTCACTTTTGTGTTGGTCTGCATTCATTACTAATGGGAAGTGGCAGTGTAATTACTGCTCTGTTGGGAAAGTCTATTTGGTGATAGTGATTTTTTTTTTGAAGGGAAGTTGGAAGTGAGTAGGAAGTGGGTTGAAGGGATGCTTTTTTAAGTAGTCTGTAGGCTAAGCGTTTGAGGATATTTGTCCTGTGTCTCCACACCAAGGAATCTCAGCACTGGGTCCTAGGAGGAGGAGTGATTGGAGAATTTGAAACTGCCTGGTAAGGAGTGTGCTAGGATTGGTTTTCGTGTTCTCAGAAGGTCTGAATACTTAAGAGTGGAAGAAAGGAACTGTGGTCCCAAGTGGTGAGCCTCTGATCCACCCCCATGAAAAACATACCCCCACCAACATTTGTCCATGCTTTTCATGCCACTCAGCAAGACTGAAGTGTGGTGTCTTACAACATATGTTGGGTCTAGAATGAACTCACTGGCCAAGACCTGGTGCATTCTCTCCCTATCACCTCAGAACTCAAACATGGACACACCACATGCCCTTCATGTGTGGTTCTGTTCTCTGCATTGAAAGTGGTTATCACTGCTGTCTGTGGCATTTGCATCTCCAGATCTAGGTGTTTTGCACTTACAGAATTTATTTGAAATCTTTTGGCATTGGAGTTTACTTCCCTGTGTTGTCTACACCTTTGTGAGAACTATGTGTTGGTTACTCTTGGGACATTTTGTGTTGAAGAGTTTCCAGACTCTTTGAGGACCAACACCATGCTGCAGACCATGCACAGAGTGGAGCAGGATCTGCTGTATCTTAGTTGTGAGGTGGCCACAGAGACAGTCCAGCATAACCATCTGTCTGTGACCTGGCTCTGGCCTAATGATGGCAAGGGACTGGTGGAGAATTTCCTGAGCCGGGACTTCATTCTGCACTCCAGCAGTGAACACAGGCAGAGGCAGAGCCTGGGGGATGTGGAGCTTGACAAGCTGGGGAGGACCACCTGCCTTGCCATCTTCCACCTGCAGCCTCTGACCAGGGCAAGTTCTACTGCAAGGCCACTGAGTGGATCCAGGATCCTGGTGAATCGAGGTATGCCATGTGGGAAGCACTCTGAGGGTGCTGTGGTCAACGTCCAGCCCACTGGTCAGTTTCTCTGAGCCTCTTGTCTCTATTTTTTACCTGGTGGGAGGGATTGCCAGACACTGGAGGGTGTGGGGGCATCTTTGGTTTCTGTGTGAAGTGGGAGATGGTCTGGCCTGTAGCTGGAAGACACAAGGACATAGGTCTCCTAAGACCTGACTCTCAGCGAGTCACAGACAGATGCTGCCCAGACGGAATCCTGCCGGTTGACCTGTTTTCTTTACCCACATACATTTGTAAATAAGAAATTTATTTTAAAAATTGAGAGATACCACAGAACATTTTTGTACATCATGACTCTGCTCCTCCTGTTAGCAACCTTTGACACCTCTTTGCTAGTATTGCCCTTCCTCAGTTGCCAGTCCAGCTTCATTCACAGAAAACATTGTGGTTATGAGCCTTTCATTGGAGGTATAGAATTATGAACTATAGACATATTGGCTTATATTATTATTTTTATATTAATGTTTCTTTAATGGTATCTTACAGTTTCCAAACTGCATTATCACGTATTGTCACAATCCTTCAACAGTCTGTGAGGTGATTGGGTAGTGGCATTTCCACTTCATAGGGGAGGACATGGAGTACAGATTACTTTGTGGAGAGACCCCCAGGAAGAGGCCAAGGTGTGTTGATGAGGCCAGTCCAAGGAGCACTGTGTCCCACCATAGATGCTTTCTCAAGGGCCCTTCAAGAAGTTGAGTGGTGTGTTGAGGACTGTGGCAACATGATGGTGGTCTGGTGAGCTGCACTGATCTCTGCCTTCTCTTGGGGTCTACCTTGACCTCAAACTCCACTCCAGGCTCCGGAGCCTGCTAACTCCAGGTGGGGCCAATAGCTGTTGCAATGCCTCAGCTGGGCTGGGAGCCAGGTTCTCAGGTGGGCCACCAGTTCATTAAGGTGTCTGGAGTGGCCTGTGAGCCTTTCCTTGTGTTGACACTCACCTCTGCTGAGGACTTTGGTGGTCCTGGAGAGGGAGTGGAAGTTTGTGGGTTACAAGAGGAGGTCCTGTTGTCAGGACCTTCTCTTGACCGTTTGTCCTATTTGCTGCAGTCAGTTGTCTTGGTCCTGTGTGGTTCCTCTGACATTCGAGAGCAATGCTTCAGACTCACTGGATTGGACACTTTCTGGGCCTCATTTCAGAATCCTGCATGAGGGGACCATGGAGAGTGCCCAGGGAAGCTGGTTTTCAGGTGCACTTCTCAGGTGATTCTTTCACTGTCTACTTTTGCAGGTCCAGCTCTAGAGGGAATACGGTGGAAGGGCTTCTCTGGACTTTTAGTGGATTTTTAGACTTTTACCAAGGGGTTGGGTTCCTAGACGTGGAGCACTTGATCCACTCTTAGGACCAATTTGTTTTTTAGCCTCTTCTGGATCTTCTGAAATTACAAAGTGTGCCAGAGGGGCTTTATTTCCTATTTATCATTTCCCTTCCTAGACCGTTTTAAGATCAGCTTAAAAAGCCTGGACCAGAGTTTAAATATTAATGCTTTTTAAATTAGGTTGCATCAATTAATCTTACATTAATCATGCCAATTTGGAATTAGGACGTTTTGAATTCTTATACAACTGTATCTAGACTAAGCCAGCAAGGGGAAATTTTTAACAATAAAAGTCAGTGATTTCATTCTGTGTTACTGTTCAGGCTCAGTGGTTGATGGCCAACTTTGCCCTTTACTTCATTCCTTTGAATGCCTGGATCAAGGCATAGGGGATGCAATGATGACTAACACTTAGTCTCTGTACTTTAGGGTACTTATAGACTTAGGAACTAGTGGCCAAGGAGAAGGTGCTTAGTGCTTGATAGCATTTGCAGAATGCTTTGAGAACACAGTAAATGCAAAGGTTCTTGCTGTTGTAATTTTCCCTGGGTGGAATATTTGTTAAGGAAAATTTAGGAAATTCATGAAGTTTGTGATTTGTTCATCTCAAGCTTGAGGAGATAAAAAGAGGAATAGTATGTGGGCACATAGAATTGTTTGTTGGCAAGTGGGAGAAAAGTCATGCATGACTAGACATTAAGTTCCTGTAGTGAGTGGGGGGGGGAAGAAACCTGATTTGTTGTGGTTTTGGAGTTGGACTTGGCTCTGGACCAAGTAGTTTTCCAGCCTTTCTTCTGGGCGTAAGGACATTAGTATCTCGATGGGATGAGTGCCTGATGGTAAATTCTGCCTCAGAGGACATGCACATATCATCCATACGTAATGTGTTGTGCATCACTGTAGGGCACAGGGGTAAGGTTGCTGTGAGGGGGCCGTAAGTGTCCCCCTTGATGTCAACCATGTTTTCTATGGTGGATAGCAGAAAGTTTTTTTTATGAAGGAAGGAGTTCCACTTCCCCTGCTGCCTCCTAGTAATTTTTGTATATTTCCCTGCTACAGGCTGTGGGGGGCGGGAATAGAGATTTTTAAGCAGGGAAGAGTGAACAGTCAGATCAGGGGTATGGAAAGTAGAACTATTGGGGGGCAATGTGAAGATTAGTCAACCAGAGGTTGGATATGAAGTCTAGAAGCTGGTTTAAAAAAAAGAGCACTTTGAGCCAGGGCTGAAGTGGCAGTGGCACACGATGGGACCTGGGAGAGTGGGCTATGGCTACATGCAGAAGGTTGGATGAGTTGATGGGGAAGAGGAAGTCAGCTGGAGGGAGGCCTGGGGCTGGGCCTGGGGCTCTGTGTTCTTGGAACTGTTGATATAGGAGGAGGAAGAGGTAGGAAAGAGTAAAGAGGAAATGTGG